>JAAGKR010001378.1:67671-127985 GCA_011419295.1 Clarias macrocephalus
TATATATATATATATATATATATATATATATATATATATATATATATATATATATATATATACTTATATATATATACTGTATACATATATTTACTGTATACATATATTTTGTATTCAGGTACAGAGTGCACACAATTTATACATATTTGTGTGTTACAAAAAGTGTCTATGCTGTAAATATCCAAGAAGATCAATATAATAACAGAATAAAGCAACATTTTTACTTTGGTTCCCTTTGAGTTCAACTGACATACACTGTACACAATACAATACAATCTTTGATAGTACATAATCAGTCTTGTAATGAGCTGGCAGTGGTCAATGATTCTCAGCCCATGTTTCATTTAGACATGCACAGTAGGTTCATTCACGTGGATGTGTTGTACTCGAATCTGCCCTTTTTGCACCAGGCTCAGCGATGGCACCTCCAGCACCAACTGCATCCATACAACAGGCACGCTTGGATGATTTATGCTTCGCGCTCTGCCACATATCACTGACCCTTCACAACCAGGATGTTGGACTGAGTGAATGGTTCTGACTCCACTACCAACAAGTGCTTCATTCATCCTCAAAAGTAAAGATAATTTAGATTATAATATAATTACACTGACTTGGGGTTCCTGAACAATACAATAAAGAAAAATGCCTTAAAACATGACAGTGACAGAAGCATCACCTATTATGCCACACGTTAAATGACAGAATAATGCTGTTAATTGCTGCAAAACATGAGAGTATGTCACAATGTCTCATAGATTGTCGGGCTACGAGCAAAATAAGATTTTTCAATGAACGATATAATCATTTCCAAATTGTCCAAAATGTTTATCACACAACACATACAGTAAGATATTGGACAAGATGTTGGACAGATCTGACAGTCTGTGCTGAAAGTGGAGGTTTTCTCATATGGAAAAAAAAAAAACTATTAAAACTATTAGTACTATGGCCTTGGCGCTAGATTCCCACCTCTGGTCTGTGTGCTTGGAGTTTGCTTGTTCTCCTCGTGCTTGATGGACTGTCCCGCCTTGTGTCTAATAAATAAAGTCTATTTATTTATATTTATTTGCATGAGTATATGTTCAATCATTTGACTTTGTTAAGATAATTTCACCAACAGCAAATAAGTGCATTTGTCTCACTTATATTGTGAAATAATTTTAAATATCATTAATATTAATATCAATTTGGTCATATTCGCTCCTAAAGTAACAATCACAAAGTGGAGAGCACTGTTAAATGACAAGTCACGCCGAAGACTTGTTACCTCTCCAGTGATCTTACTTTCTCGATGCTTTTACGAAACTGGGCTTCAATCTCATGAAAAATTCATACAAATTGGATTTCAGTCGCTTCCACAAGAGCGAGGCTATAAGCAAATCTTTGCACACAAATCCCTCCTCCAACACTCAGCTCAAACATCATATCGTTTCATGTGATCTGAATTGTCTTAAACGTTACAAACTTGAAGGTGTCAACCTGTGACGTGTAACATGTTGTATCTCCCGGACCTCACTCGAATCCATCAGTGAATCTCTCGCCATGTCTGTGTCTGTGTCTGTGTCTGATTCTTGTCCTGGAGCTGTTTGCTGTGAATCAACACACCATGACACCACAAACAGAAAAGCGGAAACGTACCGAGAGAGAATGAGTGAGAAGGGGAGAGATGTGGGTTTCTGGTCTTGTTTCTTTCCTTTAAGCTTTAACGTCTCTCACGCTTTTCCAATTAACAGTTCTGTGTTTCAGCGTTCAGCCGTGTGAAGCTACAGTTTGGTCTGTGTTGTTATGTTTTTTTTTTTTTTATTATTTACAGCACAGAAAAATGTGTTTGTTTTTGATAACAATTCCACCAGGACAGGCCGTCTGCGATAGAATTTATGCGACTCCACACTCCTTAAGAAGAAATTAGCATTATTTTTCATGTTTACACTTCAAGTAATTGATAGTTTTTGCCCACTGGAAATTTCTTGACAAATTCGATCTAAATATGTCAAACATGATCAGTTCTGATGATGTTCAGCAGGAGGACTTGGGAGGGGGGGGGGATCCAAAATCACAAGTTAATTGCTCTGCTTTTATTGCCAGTATGGGTAAATTAGCAAAAAACACAACCAACTGTGCAAAGCAGTTATTACTTAGTAAACATCTGGTTTTCTTAGGAGAACGCTGGACGCCGCAGAAGCTGAAAAATGTTCTTGAGCAAGGCTCTGCTGTCGTGTTGTGTACCTTGTTAACTCGATTATTATTTTTTCCCCCTTTTGAAAAACAGACCCTGACTTGAACAATGCCGGCCTTCATTCTCATCCAGGCCGTAAATTGACAGCCCTCCTTTAAGATCTTGGCAGGTAATGAAGATTTAACGTCGAAATTATCATCATTATAACAAAATGACTGATTCTGAGGGCAGATGATGAGCTATTAATTTAACCTTGCCTTCCTGTAATAATGCTGGACGGTCTGCCAGTTATTAGATCATAATTAGCTTGCGCTATCTGCATGGAATCAGGAGCACGGCTCCGTGGCACTGTGCTTCTCCGTCGCTCTGGGATCCAAAACATTCCGTAATCATTTACAGAACAGCTATTTGAACACACACAGACACACACGAGGGCCTGTATCTATGGAAATTTCACACATGAAAATGACAAGTAGCGGCAACTAATGATGCAAAGGAGAAAAACTAGACCATTACCGAATCCAGGTTCACTACTGTATGTATCTGTAGAATGCAAAAGGAATAACAATAATAAAAAAAAATTTTTTTTAAATGAACAAAGTGAGAAAGAGAAAAAATGGAAAGGGGGGAAAAAATATACCAAACTGAATGCATGCGCCCACACACAAACAAACCGACACACACACACAGAGTTTGAAACCTCACACAGAGATTGTGAGGAATAAGCATGTGTGGAGAGAACGTGGAGAGAGGGAAGAGGTGACAGAGAGAGAGAGAGAGAGAGAGAGAAAGCTCCAAGTGGCAGTCAGCCATATGGACGAGTGCTACACACAACTCGCCAGCATTTTGTTGTTGTCATACTGTGACCACATAAACATGAAACATTTAACAAATGTTTTGATTGAACGTTTCAATAACATTTGACATTAATTATTCAGTGTAGAGGTCAGATTTTAACCGACCACTCACATCCGGTCCAAAGGAAAATGCCGTTATTAAGCAGATCTTCGTTACTTGTGTCATAAAACCTTTTTTACAATATATATATATTGATCTTCTGTGTGTGTGTTTGTGGTGTGTGTGTGTTTTGTGAGCAAAGCCATATACATGAAATCTGGAATACTTTTATCTATTTGAACACATACTGTGGCTATGTGTGTGTAGTATGCCAGTATGGCATGAATCTGCTCCTTCAGCAAAATTTCTCTTCCCTCTCTCCTGTACACACACACACACACACACACACACACACTGCTCTCCTGGCATGCACCCACGGGCCCTCCCGGCACTGCTCCAGGTACTACTCACCAAACCAGCCTATTAATAAGCAACATATTTGCTTTGCAGTGCACACTTCTCCTGCCGTGTTCCAATAACTCCCCGCCTCTCAGCTGCAGCCGTGTAGGGGGCTGCGTTCGGAATACGTGAGGAAGTCACCGCCGAGGCTGAGGTGTGATTGCACCCAGGGATGCTCAGCCTGTCTCCTTTGGGTGAGAAACATGGAGCTGAGAATTCAGAAGTGGAGCGTCGTGTGTCATAGCCCCGAGCCTGCTGCATTTGGAGCACGACTGCTCTTGCAATTAAAATGCACTTCTTTCTCTCCCCCTGTCACAGTAGGAATTGTACTGTTGCAACCCAGGGAGCTTTCCTGAGACCAAATATTGCTAATTACAAAGAACGAAGTGCCACTTTTTAATTTGGGGGAAAAGCAGCATTAGACATCAAGCAAGGAAGATATTGTCAAGAAGAAATAATGTTACAGACAGTGAAGAAACATGAATGAAGTAGGAGGTAGTGTAGGCTTTGTGTGCCTTCAATAGAGTAAATAAGAGTTCTCAAGCTATAAAAAGCATGAATTGTCCTTTCATGTTGAAGCTGAAGTTTTACAGTTGATTGGGATTCATCATCGCCCTTCATCTCTCCATCATGACCTTTGAAATTGACATGACAGTTTGAGTAGTTTTTTGTGTCACTAATCTGGCCATAGATTGCAGATACAGTATTAACACCAAATCCGGCAGCACAATGTTTTTTGGACCTAAGAAAACTTATATATATATATAATAAAGAGACATTGGAAATGGGCACGTGCCCAACTTCTGCACTCCCTTCACCACACTTTTTTTTTTTCATAAAGTTTGTATGCTTATATTTGCATGCCATATTGATATGGGCTACCCGTACAAAATAAATAATATGGCCTAATATTATCACGGATCTAGCATGGGGGATATCCTTTAACAATCCCACACAAGTGCCATGTTACTGTTATACAACAGTTCTATGTTCAACAAAATATGATTAAAACTTGAAAGGGTATTTGTTCATTTGTTCATTTACTGTATAGACTCAAGTGAAGGCAACATTTCATGTTACCTTAATTTCATTTGCTGACTTAAGAATTGTCAAATGTAGCGTTTCATAAATCGCTGCCTGTAGTCCAGCTAGATTGCATTGAGGATTATGTGCTTATAGTTCAACAATTAATGTTTATCCAATGGGGGGTCCAAGTGGGGTTGTACCAGGATACAACCACACATGATATGGCCCTGCCTTGTCAAATCAGAAATCAATAAATTATTCAAACGGCCCTAAGTGCTATATAGAACACAATACAACACTACCATCCACAATGGTAGTATTGTCTGGCAAAATTCTAGTGGACTGAAATGCTGGTTACAATTAATGTCTATATTTTATCCGCTTTGTGTGTCTAATAATGCTTTGGAATTATCTGTGATGTGAAGTAGATTTCAGTGCAATAATTGGGTCCAAGTTTTCAAATGCACTACCTTGTGTTGTGACCTACATATATGTTTAAAAAGAAGTTGATGGAGAGTGAAGGTAACAAACAGACCGCTATGTGTTCTATTTTATGCTGCATTAAATATTTCCTTCACTATGAAACAAAAAAAAATTTAGTAATGTCACTGGCATGATCAAATTAGTGTCATTCATATGAGAGGCGTTCATGACAAAACAGGGACTTTTGATTGTGCAGAATATCAGAACGCAGTTTTGAGAGTATATAATCCGTTGCCATACTAATGTGCAGGGGTTGGACAATGAAACTGAAATGCCTGGTTTTAGAGCGCAATTATGAATTAGTATGGTGTAGGGCCTCCTTTTGCGGCCAATACAGCATCAATTCGTCTAGGGAATGACAGATTCAAGTCCTGCACAGTGGCCAGAGGGATTTTGAGCCATTTGCAGAATAGTGGCCAAGTCACTATGTCATGCTGGTGGAGGAAAACTTTGACTCGCTCCTCCAAAACACCCCAAAATGGCTCAATAATATTTAGATCTGGTGACTGTGCAGGCCATGGGAGATGTTCACCTTCACTTTCATGTTCATCAAACCACTCTGTCACCAGTCTTGCTGTGTGTATTATCATCCTGATACACAGCACTGCATTCAGGATACAATGTTTGAACCATTGGGTGCACATGGTCCTCCAGAATGGTTCGGTAGACCTTGGTAGTGACGCTCCCATCTAGCACAAGTATTGGGCCTAGGGAATGCCATGATATTGCAGCCCAAACCCTCACTGATCCACCCCCCTGCTTCACTCTGGGCATGCAACAGTGTGGGTAATACGCTTCTTTGGGGCTTCTCCACACCATAACTACAGTATAGACAGTAAAGGTGGACTCATCAGAGAACAATACATGTTTCACATTGTACACACCCCAAGATTTTCGCTGCTGGAACCATTTAAAACCGACGTTTGTCATTGGCACGAGTGACCAAAGGTTTGACTATAGCAGTCCGGACATGTACATTGACACCGTGGAGCTCCTGACGAACAGTTTTGGTGGAAACAGAAGAGTTGAGGTGCGCATTTAATTCTGCAGTGAGTTGGGCAGCTGTGGTTTTATGTTTTTCTGGATACAATCCGGGTTAGCACCCGGACATCTCTTTCAGACAGCTTCTTCTTGCGTCCACAGTTACTCCTGTTGGATGTGGTTCGTCCTTCTTGGTGGTATGCTGACATTACCCTGGATACCACTGCTCTCGATACATCACAAAGACTTAAAGTCTTAAAGTCTTAGTCACAGATGCGCCATTGAGACGCGCACCAATAATTTATTCTCTTTTGACCTCTTATATGTCACCCATAATGATGCAAAACTGTGCTATTACTTCCTTTTAAAACCTTTAATTAGGTTTTACTCTAATTAAACCTTAACACTCAATGAAGATTGGCCACCAGGCTGGTCAAATGTAGCTATAAAACGCCCAACACTAATATATACCAGTTTTTTAGTAGTGCTTAGATACCATCAAGGTAGAAAGTTTTCTCAGGATGCTGGAACCATGATCAGACTGCCTGCTTCAAGTGTGAAACATCTGCCTTCCAGGAACTCCTTTAATAGCTTTAATAGCCATTTCCTTCAATGGAAAAAAAAAAAACCTTGTTTGATCAACCTGTGTGAACGACCTCATACTGCCCACTGCACCACGTACATTACAGGGACTCGGCTGGAAGTTATTGTCACTTCCTCAATACAGTCTTGACCTTGCTCTTAGTGATTTCCACATTGTGGACCATTAAAGGAGTTCCTAGGAGGCCAAAGTTTCAGCAGTGATAATGAAGTGAGACTTGGATCTGGCATACAGTACTACGCAAACTTTCTACCTAAAAGATAAAAATACAAAGGATGCAGATTTACAGCTCTTCTATGGAAAACCCAAACTGTCTGCAAACCACATAAAAAAAATCTGACCACAGGCTTTTCTCAAAATAAAAGTAATAGTTTGCACCAATTTTTCTTCCCCCTGGGACTTCAACGCTAATAATGATAACAAGTTAGCTGCTTGCCTAAATAGTCAAACATCATTTCAAAGTTTCACAAAGATATCTAAAGAAAGAAATTATTTTTCATCCTAATTCTATTTCACCTACAAACACAGTGTGATGCCGTTAAAGGTGATGATTTTGATGTGTTTTGTGCGATGCTAAACTCATCGCTACATTAACGTTCAGCTTCAGTAAAAAAAACAAAGAAGCACACGGCAGACACAAAACACGTCATGGCTGACAACATTCAGTGTGGAAGTTATGTAAATACCATTTTTGCTTTAAGGTTAACACACACCATCATTCTGAAATGGTTGGCTTGTTCTGAAAAACCAAGAACACAGCTGTGGAAGCAAATTCCACTTAAAAAAAATTAGTTTGATCATTTTTACAGTAGCTACTGCAATTTTAATGTATAAAGGTTACATTTACCGAAATAAAATAAAAAATTATATATATATATATATATATATATATATATATATATATATATATATATATATATATTTTTTTTTTTTTTTTTTGTTTTTTTTTTTTTTTTTTTGCTTTTTTTAAGTAAGTGGCCTTATTGTCTAAAGCTGATAAACCCATGCATGTGTGAATGTTTTCATTAGCTCGTTGTCTAAAATAGTGTTGGTGGCGGAGCTGAGCTCTGTGTCCTGTTGATTGGAGCGCTGACGGCCCACCGTTTGTCAGCGCTCTCTAAAGCCTCATCGCAGAGCAGCAGGGCTCCCTGATTACTTAATTGCTTGTAAGAAGCTCATTAAGGCCTCCTATCCATCATAAGTTGTGTGGCGAGGAAGATGAGCCAGAAAGGAGAGTCACGAACAGAAACCGCTCCGTTAGAGCGCTTCATGATATCAGCTTTGAGATTAGTGTGTCCTGTTGTTACACAGCTCTTACAGTAAAATGTGTTTATTCAATTTTAATAGGAATGCTTCACAATCTGATTCCTTGATCTGTTGTCCTAAATGGGCTTTTGTAGAAGTGCTGATCTTTTCAGAATCCTAGATGTAGACAGGACATAATAACCTTTGCTAAAAAACCCTAACATAAAGCCCTGAACAATAAAGAAAGGGATTGCACATATTGCCCCAGGCTGATTTCCCGTCATACTATAAGAATGTACATTTGAATATTTGTTGGATTTGCATTTACCACAGTTTTAACTTCCTAAAATGGCTGACTGGAAAGATGTAAATATGTTCGTTCTGCGTCCAGGTTTTTTTTTCAGCTCTCAGGTGCACCAAGTCTGAAAACACAACAGCAGCTTTAGGATAACTTCCAAACGCGAGAGCATCAAACATCCTAGATTTAGACACACTCTACAAACCGTTCTTCATATTCCCCAGACACTTAGACGCACTCTTACAGAGTGCACTTCTTTCTGATAACAATATCTTCAGTATCTCCTCAGCTTCTTGTGCTGTATGAATCACAACCCCACAGATATTCTAATAATTGTACAGCATTTGCACCTACACACATTACATACACATTTAAACTTACACATAAGCAGGTGCAGAATAGGGCTTGGATGCTTGGCATATTAATTGCCGATCATTTGCAAAACGGGATGGGGAAAAAAAAATCCTTTGCCAAAAGCAAGTCTTAGAAGCCTCCAGCTGGGAGCGTCAGGGGCAGGCTTGTTGGCATCGTGGCAGCATATGTTTGGTGCCAAGAACACCAACGATTTGCATTTTCTTTATATCATTTTTACAAAGCCAAAATGCTCTCTCTTGTGTAGAAATGATCTGGATTTGAGTCTTGCAATTAATCACAAGTGAAATATATTTGCCGATGAAAAGGCCTAATTCTAGTTGCGGTTTCTTTCTTTTTTTTCTTTTTTTTTTTTTTTTGTGAAAGTGGGAGCAATCAGTTACTTGCGTAACATCTGCACAGAGCTTCTCCACGCAGGGTGATGAATGTGCCTTTAGGGTTGTATAGTTTGGCTTCATTTAGACTGGCTTGAAGGATAGAAAGAAAAATAGCACCATAGTGTAAGTGAGGTACTGCAAACACAATCAGTCATTTGTGGGGTGAAGCAAACCATTTTCTTTGTTTCAAAGAGTAAAATGCACATTTTCTGCTCTCGCTGAATATGAAATGGCATAAGGCCATGTTTTGACACCGCATGAGCGACACAAAATTCATGTGCTCTTTCCAAAATGTATTCATCCGTTTGAGAATTTGATGCTGCCTTCCAAGTTTCTTGCAGAAGTTCAGTCTGGCTTTTTTGCAGTTAAGGACAAGTTGAGGGAACAGAAATTGCAAAGGTTCTTACTTTTGTTTCTCTGTGTACAGGTAATCACATGGAGCTTTCTGTAGAAATGTAAAGAATGTAGCTAAAACAAAGAATGAAATGATATATATATATATATATATATATATATATATATATATATATATATATATATATATATATAAAATCAGACAATGGTTTGTATAGAACAATATGTAAGAATAATCTATTATACGAAAGATTGACTTACAAGGTACTTTTTCATTACGGATCAAATGATAACTTCACTTATTTTGTATTTTTCTCAAAATTTACATTAAACATAGTTTAATTGGTGTGTAATTATGAGATTTGGGAATGTCCTGACTGTTAATAGGTTAAGATTTTTTCAGGATCAAATTAAAGTTTTAAGCTAGTGTACATAATCTCATTGATGATCTACTATTAACCCTTAAAGACTTGCAAGCTTGCTGGTGATTGTTAACGAGGGAATGCTTCAGACATAAAACTTTACATTTGGGTCTTTGGTACAACTAAAGTTGTCATTACTCAAGAAAGTAAAACACAACATAAGTTTTACAACAAGTGGAATATGGGAATGATGTAGAATTTACAAAATGCTCATATTGTTATTTCATATAATCATATTATGTCAGCTGTGTGCATGTACAGTATACTGAGGGGTGTAAATGATCCAGAATAAAAACACTGCTTTGGAAATACAAGACCGTTTGTTTTCATTAGATAGGAATGGAAACGCCCTATGAGGGCTGATATAATTGACACATACAGATTCACTTATTTATAAGGCACAATACATATAAAGTGGGGCATACATGGCCACCTCACAGCAGTGAATGAATAAAACATGAGATATGGAGATACGGATTGGGAGATAAGATAAACTGCAGTGATACAGGATATACAGTACAGGGAAAAGACTGTTGAGTAAACCTAACATACAATTCTTGTAAGATACAACCAGATAATCATGAAATTACTCAGTGCTCATAAATATCCTTCACCATGGTCCATGTACACATATGGACTCTACATGCAGTAATGTTCCAACAAGCAGACTACCAATATGTATAAAGAGAAATCTGCTACCCGCTTAGTTCACACCTAGTACCCATCCCATGATGACGGCATACTTAACATACAAGTCATGATTTATCCCTATATCATCCTGATAAACAGAGAATCCAATCCCAGGTTCGCTATTCCATTTGTGTAATACGATGACAGTGAAAACAACTAATCACCACAGTTTTGAATTAATGGTAGAGTGTGAGGATGAAACTTGAACCATCCTGGAAAATGAATACAGTGAAAGGTTGAGATACAACCATGCTGACTGCCATACAGTAACTAGGTATGGGCCATAGCTAACACCACCCACAAGGGCTCAACAGTAGATAGAGAGTGATGTGGCCTAAAAATACAACATAAATCTATTTATTACATAAATATGGTCATAAACAGCAAAATTCCCAATGTTGAATTAAAATGCACTGTTAAATTGGACAGCGGTGACAAGTGCAATACCAGTGTAAATGGTATTTATTTGCCTGTGTGACCCATTTTTGTTTTTTGCTCAGTCATGTTTATATGAACAAAAATTCATTTCATCACATTGCTCAGGTCGTGCTGAAAAAAAATTGCACACACCTGTATTTATTTATTTATTTATTTATTTATTAAGATTTAGATTTATTTATTAAAACAACCCCAAAAACGCTTTAAGGGTTAAATTTGTTGATTTTTACTTTTACCAAGATCAAACTAATTTAGCGGGACACATGAACTTTGCCATGATGCTCTAAATCTTTTCTTCACGGCAGATCATTTGAGATTCTGAGTTAGTTTAATTAAGAATGCTGCAGGCAGTGCTGCCTGCCCCTAAACAAACTCCAGAGCAGATTTCCACGTGACAGAAATCTTATGGCACAAAAACAAAAATGACTGACTTTCTCCAAAAACCACAATAACCTTTAAGTGGTCATCCTGTGCATGTTACGATTTTCAAGTTTTAAAAGAGCCGCTTATTTTGTAGGCTAATTATTTACAAAATGCCTCTCATCAAAGAATTCATTAACAAAGAAGATTAATTAAAAAATAAACGAGTAAACATCAATATAAAAATCTCAGCACTGTGGAAGTGAATACATTATGCGTGGTAATGATGTTTGAAAGGGATTTTAGCACCTCAGTGGGACTCTTTTAAACCCCTTACCTCTTAGGCAGTTGCTTATTTTGCAACCCTTTGTTGTTAAACAACAAAGGGAATGGGCGCTCATAATGTTATATTAATCAGCGGATTAATATTTCAATTTGATTTTCTTTATAGTTGAGGTGCTCTTGGCATTTCCATTTTCCCTCCATATGTGCAGCGATGTTAAGTGGTATCATTACCATTTCTACCTGGGGCTTCTGGAGATAACAGGCACCCGTGATAGCTCTATTCGACGCGGTGAGAGCAGTGCTGGGTAGCGGCTCATGCATTTTTAACAGCGCTGTTTGCTGCCGCTCCACTGCCATTCTTTTATAATGCAGCATGCAAACAGCTGAGTCACAGATTTTTTTTTCCTTTTTTTTGACCAGGGCTAAAGAAATACAAAAGAAGTAGGAAATCTTTATACTTTAGGCTTCAAACCCAAAAAAACTCTCCAAGACCACTGATGTTGAGCATGACATATTGCAAAAGAATTGCAGAAATTTTTCTTTCTTACAAATGCATGTCATTAATAAAACTGCAAATAGGATGAAGAGAAGAGGTCTATCACATTAACCAAATCCAATGCCTGTTACCAACCATTGCATGTTTTACATTAAATACATTGTGTTCCAAATTGTAAGAAGAAGAAAAACTTTATATACTGCATATTTTGACTCCTCAATGTCATACAAACTCATGTTTCACCAAATAGATGCTTCTTTCTTACCTACACTAAGATATTTGTCTTTCTGCAAACCTGATGGTCAGTAAAGATGCACAGTGGTGGCCAAAAAAGGTATTATGCACAAAACAGGTGATGTCACTAATTACAGTATTTCTCACCTAATTGCTGAAGAGTTGTGCTAATAAGAATGAGCTGGTTTAGTTAATGGATGAAACAAATATGTCTCAGGTGCCCACCTCTAAACAAAAATGCCTAAAAATAGGCAATTCTAGAGTGAACTAAGAACTTCTGCGGCAAATTTCTGGACATGATCCTCAGGATGCAATCAAACAAGCATGGATTGAACAAGTGACACCAGCGTACTGCAGACGTTTTTTTTTTTTTTTTACTTTATCCAGCCGGATCCAGCAGGTTTTGAAGAATAGATTACTTCATACTAAATATTGCTTGTTGTAGAACAATTTCATTGGATAAAATAACAAATTATTTTTATTAAATCATTTTGCACTATTTATAACATTTTGAAATGTCATTAAAACTTTGAATTTCCCCTTTTTTCTCAATACATTTGGCCACCACTGTACTTTAACAAAGACAACAGTAAAAAAAATATTAGTCTGTGTAAAGATTTTGATAGGTGAGTGTATTTCTTCACAATCAAAAGTGACGGTCGCAATTTGATAAAGTTGCTGGAAAGGTATGTGACAAATTGAACTGACATTAACCTACAGTAAACGGTTCAGTCAACCGTCAGACACAGACCGTCCATCAATGTGTCCATCATAATCCTGCACCGTAGTAAGAGTGACAACTGTAAATGATTATTATTTTGTTTTTCGATTTAAGAAGACCATTTAAAGATGCCAGATTTTTTTTATTTAGATTTTAAAATGCTGGAAACTTTTTTTTTTTACTTAAGAGGAATCCAAAAATATTCAGGAATTTTATTGTATTTGTATTAAAAATGAGCTGGGTGGTTTTCCCTGGCCACCACACATTTGTATTGTAACACACTGTTGGACAGCAGCTTCATCAAACAAATGTAACCCCCCGCCCGCACACACACACACACACACACACACACACACACACACACACACACACACACACACATGCACACACCTGGAGAGATACACTTCTTACACAGACCAACACTGAAACTAAACCGTGTGTATATTACCCTTATATACCACTGTATTTATACACATGTACAGTTATTACAAACACTGTACTTCAATTTAACTTCAATTTCTGTATTAAACAACACGTACGATTTTAATTTATACCACAATGTTGTTACATTCCATTATGCGAACTGCAAGACAAATCACTGATTCATGTTAATGAGCTTGTTTGAATTTGTTTTAATACCCACTGCTGGAACATTTCACATAATATAATTATAAAAATGAGCGCTTAACGCTAATAAAAGGTTCTGTTATTTCATATTGTATATACAGTAGTTACCATTTTCTGTAAGGAGACATTTATTACATAGATTATTGGATCAGGCTTCAGTGTCAAATTCGTTCCTGTCAGTAAGTTTTACACCACAGGAAAGTTTCCAGAACTTTCCGCTTCCTTGTTTCTCAGTATGATTAGCTTCAAGATAGAAAAAAGGAGAGGCTGGTGAGGGAACTTTGCTAGCTCCTATAATGTAAGCGTGATATAGGAACATGATCACAACTTAATCACACTACCATGTCTTTCATAACAGCACATGTTAAAAAGAAGTATTTTAATCCGTACTTATGCCAAGTTATTGATTGTGTGAAGATTAGCCCTGTACTCACACTCATATTGACCTTTAATTAAAGTTTTGTAGTGTTGATTGCACTCTCTCCTTCACCCTCTCTCACACACGCACACACACAATGTTGTTTGTGCAGCTCTCGCATATCCCAAGCCAGTTTATTTATTGCTCTCAATCACACTGGTGGCTAATCAAACGGCACAGCTCTTAGGTAATGCTCACTGCAATTACATAAGGCCCTGTTTCTCATAAACACCACCCAGTTCGGAATAAAAATAACATAATTGCAAAACACTTTTTTGACTGACAGCCTTTGATTGACATGCCATTAGGTAATTGTTCACAACAGCTGATTAGTCAGTGACAAGTATTATTCAAATATCGCAGCAACACCTTGGAAACCTGAGCAAAGCAAGTACTCATCTGCATTCAAAGTGAGACCTCTGTGTGATATATACGATTAGATTCATTATATCAAGAACTGACATGAGAACTGAAATGATTTAACACCTTTGCCACAAATTATACGACGTGTAAATATTTTCCCAGTAGATTACAGGAGTTTGGGAACAAAATCTGGCAGCACAAGTATAACCCAGGGAGTATCAGGTCTAAAAACACATTTTACATTCCCACATTATGTTCTGTAATGTCTTGTGCCTACAATAGGGCTCTAATGCAGCCTCAAAGCATAATTCAGCAGCTTGTTGAGTCTCTGAAATGGTTAACTGAAAATGACTCCCTTGACTCATTTGTGTCTGCACATGGTGATTTATCTTTATTTATTTCATTCATTACCGCGGCTCACACAGCTAAAGTGATTAAAGTCCACTGATTTCAGTCAGGACAGTCATTTTCCGTAAGCCATTTGGCTAAACTCAATTGTTAAGTTACAGAATAAGAGATATTCACGTAAGATGATCTCACAGAAAAAAATAAAACTTTTTTTTTCCTTTTGCAAAGAACTGTTAGAATTAATTTAGGTATATTTACAAATATTGGCAATTATATAAAGTTCAAGTACATGTATACATTTTTATTAATGTTATTGTGTTTTAATGTACATAAATCTATGTTTGTTTTAACATTATTATTGTATAGAAATATTGAAATAATATCCTTCCCATAATCTTTATTCATAGTAAATATGTAAAGGCATATAAAAATGCTACTATATATTGATTTATATGAGTACTGTACATATCATTTATAATACAGAGTGCATTGCCGCTTGCTCTATATGGACCTGTGACACTGCCGACATGACTGAGTGTCCATGATGACCCCTGCTACAATGGGCACATGAGCATCAGGACTGGCCTATGGAGCAATGAAAAAACGTGGTCTAATCTGATCTTGGAAAGCCAGGTGTGTGTGCATTTCATACCTGAGGAAAAGACGGTACCAGGATACACTATGGGAAAAAAAAAAAAAAAGTTGGCAAATGGTGTGTGATGCTCTGGGCAATGTTCTGTGGAGACACATTGGGTCCTGGCATTCATGTGGATGCTATTTTGACACATACCACCTACCTAATCATTGTCACAGACCAAGTACACGCCTTCATGGCAACAGTATTCCCTGATGGCAGTGTCCTCTCTGTGCGAACAAATACACCCTGTCACTGAAAAAATTGTCCAACAATGGTTTGAGGAATCTGACAAACAGCGTTAACTTTGTCTTCAGATTCCTAGATGTGAAGCCAATCAGGCATTGGTGGGATGCGCTGGATAAAACATCCAGGAGGGACCTTAATGTTGTACGATGCCACCCAATAGTTGTAAGGCAGGATGCTATGTCTTCCACCCAAAACATTGTTTTTGAAAGTTCAAATGAATTTTTAATAAATTGATGTTGGATAGTGTTGAATGCATGAATGACCATATGAACATTGAAACATAAAAAAAAACATAACATTTACTTTTAAACATCATTTACTTATAGTATAGTGTTTGCAGCAGCAAAAGGCACAAGAAGAATTGATTTGGAATCGAACCAAAAGGTTATTAAACAACACCAAGAAGGAAATCAGTGAATGATATTGCTCATAATTTAGGAATGTTACACTCGTACCCTGCAGATATACTGCTGGATCCCATAAACCTTTACTATATCTATAGTACTATACTGTAATAGTGTTAGGACAATGCCCAAACTGAATATATGTCCCATTTTACACATCCCTGAATATTTTGACTGAAATTGCTAATGCAAGATTTTTGGTTGTTGTTGTTGTTGTTGTTGTTGTTGTTGTTGTTGTTGTTGTTGTTGTTGTTGTTGTTGTTGGTAGTGTTAATGGTGGTTTTCCTCTAGCTGCTTCCTGATTAAATGTTTTGACATATTGCAGTAGTTTTATATTTTCTAGGTCAGTTGGAGAGAAAAAAAAAGTGAATATAAGTTTAAAGTCATATTTGAAATATTGGGTGACAATGAGTTTTATAGAAGTAATTTTTTTTTTTATTGCAATGTTTGGCACTCCATCCAGGTTGCACTCCATCTCATGCTCTAAATCTCCAGAGAAAGGCTCCTGGGAAAGGCTCCGGACCCCCAGACAGGATAAAGCGATATAGACGATGAGATGGGTGAATTTTTACAAACAACCTACAGTAATAACAATAGCATCACTAGGTTCATTAACATTGCTACAACATTTGACTCTACAAAATTCTTGCATGGGACGTCATCTACATGGAGGCCACAACTGGCAACCTCCGGGTCTTAAAGAATAAGCTGCTAACATCTTGGCACAAGATACCAAAGCACACCTTCAGAGGTCCTTTAGTGCCAGTGCATGGAGGTTCCTGGTGGTATTAATGTTCTGAAATTGAACTGAAATAAAAAAAAAAAATTCTGCATGCTTTTAAACCACAAGTAAAGTTTTAAATAGGTCAAATTAATCTTTTTCAGATGTCCAGACTACATTTTACCCTAATCTACTGATGGAAAAAACAGCATTATTTCAATCACTTGCAAGAATTAAATGTTTATAATTATAATTTCTCACTTTGATGATCAGCATCACTTACAATAGTGACTTATCACCTGAGGTAAAAGTCACTCGTGGGTTTACTCAACTTCAGCCAACTGATCATTGTTCAAACTAACAATACTGAAGAAATAATATATTTTTCCTATCCTCGTCTGTACAGTGAATAAAGGATTTTTACACCATTCTGATGATGATATGACAGGGAAGGAGCATCAGAGACATTTCCACAGATTATTATGCTTGTTTCTGTTCAACAATTATGCAATAATGTGATCAATTAAAATAAATAAATAAAAACAACTTAACTTGGCAAGGTTTTAACCGTCTTTAGACATACTGACTGGTTACCATGATAGTCTAGTGTTTAGCACTGTGGCCGCGCACCTCCAGGGTCGAGGGTTCAGTTCCTGCCTTCGGGTCTTTGCGTGTGGCGTTTGCATGTTCTCCCATGCTTGGTGGGTTTCCTTCCACAGTCCAAAGACATGCAGATTATTAATATGGGCAGGGGTAGCTTGGTGGTTGAAGCTGATTCAAAACCAGGTTCAAACCCCAGAACCACCAAGTTGCCACTGTTGGATAAAGGCATCTACCTTCAGTAATTCCATAAATGTAAATATGAAGTATTAAGCTAATTGACATTTTCAAATTCTCTGTAGTTTGTGTGTGTGCATGCTTGTGTGCCCTGTGATGGAGTGGCATGCTACAAGTCACCTGGGATAAGCTGCAGGCTCTCCAGACCCTGTACAGGACAAATGGTATAAAGAATAAGTGAAGAATAAGTGAGAGTGAGAGCAAAACAGAGATAACAACTAGTTATGGGTAGCATAAATAAAATGTTTAGCTAGTTTTCAGAAGATACCATCAGCATCAGTACGTGCTTTCCCAAGCTGCAACACATTTTTTGTAGAGTAATCTGTGAGGTGATTACACAATCAGATCATCTTAAGTTGCAACATACTATGAAAGCGAGACAAAGGTTTTTAAAGATTCAAACAGAAAAGAAAACAACTTAAATTACACAATGCACTATTTGACACGTCAAGCTATTTATGAGCGTACCGGGTACAATTCATATTTCAACTGTTTGTGATTTAATTGTTTGTACCATTGACACCTCACAGCTCCAGGGTTCACGATTTAAGCCTGAGCTCAGGTTTCTCTCTGTGTAGAGTTTCTCATGATCTCTCTGTGTGAGTGTTTGTTCCTTTAGACAAACAGCACAGCACATTTTCACGAAAAAAAAAGTGCAATCAGTTTTCTATCAGTCATTTGCACATCTTGTCTATGATGTCGCCATGTGGGTCATTTAACCTTCTCTGAGCAGATGCCCTGATTAGGCAAAAAAGACAGAATCGTATAAATCTGCAGACGGATATCAAAACAACATCCAGGAACAAATAAAGATGTATTTACTAATATCTCAGCTAAAGCTTTGTATATTGAACCTTATGACCAGACTCGATGACCTAAACTCCTTCATATATTATTCCTATCCTAATAGGCCATCTTATACTCTTTAATTCCTTCAATGACCTGTGAGCTTCGACACTCAGTCACCCCGTTTCAATCTCTCTCTCTCTCTTTCACACACACACACACACACACACACACACACACACACACACACACACACACACACACACACACACACACACACACACACACACACACACACACAGATAATGAGCCTGTGATAAAGGCCCTTCAGAGTGAATTGCCCACAGCTGCAGGGCCCCTTGTTGCGCTGGCAGCAGTGCCCCTGTCATCGAGCGCGTGTGCCTATCTGACCTGCTAATTTGGAGCATATGTAAGTGCTCTTAAAGTGGCGGCCCTTTTGACATGCCACAAACAGCAGCTGCCACAGCTGCCCTCCAGAAGCTTCATTTAATTCAATTACATCTCTGGGAGATATGTAAACGAGGCCATGCTCAGAGAGAGAGAGAGAGAGAGAGAGAGAGAGAGAGAGACGGAGAGAGAGCTGCCGCGGGGCAGCACGCCATGCCGGAGGGGAAAAAGGGTGGGGGAAGATAAGGAGAGAGGGCTTGGAGAATGCAGAGACCCCTTAAGCCCTCCCTGTGCCAACCCACTGCAGCTATTCACATACACACGCGCACACAACCTCTCCACGCCCCCACCCGCCAGTGTCAAGGCCCAGGTGGCTCAATAGGCAAATGGCTGGGGTAAGGATTCAAACTTCCCACTCCCGTCTGCACACAGCCAGCGCCACCTTTGCCTCAGATTCATGTGTGAGGGCAAAAAGTGGGAGGGGGTTTAATCAGGGTCATGGGCTTCTATCACTCTGATCAGGGAAACTCAGCCCCCGGGCCACCCTGCAATTAATGCAACTTTTGAGTGAAGAAGGGGGGAGATAAATATTCACCATCTGGCAATTAAGGTTCACAGGCTCATTCTGGCTCAGCCGTGGCTACACGAGTGATACTCAGTGATGAGAGGAGGATAGGGCCCCTAACGCTGGTCTAGCGCCCACTAGATAGCTGCATGGCAAAGTGTTGAAAGGGGTGATTTGGATCCCATATTTTCTCCCTTTTAGAGCATGTGTGCCGTGTGATTTTGGGGGTTTAGGCCTCCCAGCTGCTGGCTGCTGTGGCGTGTGCCTGAAAGGAGCCCAGATCATGGTGATCAAATTAACTCCCCTCCCTGAAAGGGGCGCAAAGGTTGTCAATGTGCGCCGCGTCGCGTTTCACTGCCTCATTGATGTTATGATTACTCATTTAACCGAACAATGAGTGCCAAGTGGCTCCAATGAATGCCCTCCTGCATGAAAGGAGAGCGCTGCTTGTTAAAAGATAGTGATTTAATAGGAACGCTGATTCTTTTCATCCTTTTTTTTCCATCTGTGTATTGTGAAACACAAATGGATGGAAGACAAATACAGTGATTAGCTGGGTGATTAATCTCAATTATTCAAGTTGCAAATGTGGGACCTTTTACCCGGCTGAAATGGGGAGAATAAGAGCCCTCGCTTAAGACAAAAGCGAGACAAAGAGGAGCAATGAAGTACCAGAGCCTTCTGTCAACACCAGTATAAATCCACAATGCTCCTGCTGTGGGTCAAATAATAGAAGATATTAAAGATCAGAGGTAACGCTGACCATTTCTCTATATGGTTGCCCTTACATGCACAGTGAATGAGACAGTTAAAAGGTCATGTTTCCTGTTAACATAACAATTTAGTTTAATCCGATACCTACAGTAACAAGATGTAATACTGTAAACCGATACTACTTGTACTGTCATTTATGCAACTTTTAACAGCCAAGTAAAGATATATCTAAAAAAAAATATGATTATTATTATACTATGAAAAACACCATCATTATAGCTTCGCATAAATAGGAGATGGGGGGGGGGGGGTTATAAAGCAGGTGCACAGATTCTTATTAATAGCCATAATGTTGGAATACTCGTTAGCTATGTTAGCCAGACGGCTTCGAAGTAAAACTGAAAAAATAAAAATAAAAAATGCCATAACTGATTAATGAAGATCAGGATACTTAAGATTTTCTCCTGAAATATTCTTTCAAAATTCTACAATCTGTCACTATATTGATGCTTAACTGCTGTTCCTGCTGCTTCCTTCACTCAAGACTGGGTCAGCCTGTGTGACCCCAATCTTCCACTAATTGCCAAAATCCCTCCAGCTTCCAGCTACTGTTGTGCTTTCCTGTAAAGGGATAATTACACATTTTGAATTATTAAGACTCATTATCAAAGCTTGTGCTTAACTTGATTTGCTGTACTGTACAGTTTCTCTGATCTTGGCAATCATTACTTATTTAAGGGACTCTATGCTTTTTCCCTGTTGGAATATGTCATTGTGTGGCTTAATAACACAAGCATCTCACATTCCCTTATATTTTAATTCCCTACAAAATGACACGGGGATAGTCGACTCCGCCGCCGCCGCCGCCACCACCACCACCTAGCCCTACAAATAAAGCAAACAATAAGTGCAGCTTTTGACTTTGTTAAAATTATTTTCATATTGGCCAATTAATTAAACTAGTATTTTCATAATAAAGTGTACATTTAAAAAAACTGTTTTTATTAAGACTCTTTCTCCAGGGCTTTACAGGGCTCTTTCTTAGACCTACTTTTATGAAGACTTACTTTTTTTACTACACTTATGAAAATTGTCAGTTGATCAAATTAAAAGATGGGAGAAAAATTTTAAGTAAAGATTATTATTTATTTATTTATTTATTTATTTATTTATTTATTTATTAGTGCTGTCATCACTTTTCCAGACAGTTTGCATTTTATTGTTTATTGAGCAAAAAACAGGCTTGTGAGAGAATAATTTTTAAAACGGCTTAAATATAAGTAATATCTAGATGTAAGTTAATTTGTTGAAGAATGTAACATTAAACACAACTAAATATAAAAACAAAAAGTATGATGCCTTTTTTTATAACAATATCTTGCATAAGAAGATTTAAATACTGTGGTTATTTTAGAAAAATGCTTGAAGTTGAATTACATCACACCAACCCATTATTGACCTGGAATGGTCTCCAAAGAAAAAAGGTTATCACATTAAAAGATATGTCATTAGGGAAATAATATTAAGTATAGGTCATGCAGATAAGGAGCCAACACAAGCGCTGACTGTCGCTTAGCTTCATCTACAAATGACTATGAACAAAAACTTTATTTGGATCCAAAAGCAGTGCATTGCAAAACCTGGCTCGGGATATATTTGTAACACGTTTTCTTCAATCCCGTAATTAAATATTCTGCCTGACATCGCACTATGTGTTCAGTTTGAAATGGAACAACACATGAACAACACTGTACAACTCTGTTCCTCAAACCCAGGGTGGTCACACAGCCAGGATTTTAGTGTATATTTCTGGAGTGTTTGCTATTTCAGTTAGCAGGGCCTCAGTCCAGTGGCGGTTGAAAATGTGATCAGTTATGTAAATAGCCAGAAAAACAACCAGGATTAGAAAGCTAAGAAGGGACGTGTGGTACAGACACTATATCTGCTCTTGTATTGGATTTCCAAGCTGAAAATAACACACTTATGAAAAGCACTGACCAGACACTATCATGTGTCAAAACATACTGTATCAACCTGCTTTGTGAGAGGCTCCTTTATATATATGTGTGTGTGTGTGTGTGTGTGTGTGTGTGTGTGTGTGTGTGTGTGTGTGTGTGTGTGTGTGTGTGTGTGTGTGTGTGCTTATGTGTGTGCTTGTGTGTGTGTGTGTCTGTGTGCGTGCGTGCGTGCGTGCGCGTGTGTGTGTGTGTTTGTGTGTGTGCGTGCGTGCGTGCGTGTGTGTGTGCGCATGCTTGTACAGATGCTCATCTGGACACTTTACTGCATAAAAAAAAGAGGTTCACAAAAGTATGTTTGTTTATTTCACTAAACTATAATTAAAGCAGTAGTAGTAGTAATACAAGATGGAGCGCTATTAAAAGGAAATAATCTTATTATCTTAATCTGGGTGGTGTGATGTGATCCGATGACAATTGGAGTCATTGTGACAACCTAAATGTTGATTATTTTCCTATAATAGCACACCCTGGAGTGTATAATTGCTCTAAGACATAACCGCTTGTTAAGAATAACATTTTTGTTTATTATAAACAACGTCTCTTTCAACTCTTTATATGAAGCAGAAATGAGAAATTCAGTACTGACGTTAGAGACACCTTACAAAAAGTTCCTTACAAAAATCTTCACCACATCCAAGATTATGGCTAACTAGGATCCTTTGATGTTCCAGCATGGCAGGGCCCGTGTGCACAAAGTGAGCTCCACAGAAGTATGTTTTGCCAAGGGTTAAATAAAAGACCTTGAGTGTCCTGCACAGTCCTAACCTCAAGCAAACGAAACACTTTTGGGATGAAGCGGAAATCCAACGACACTGCAGATGCTTTTAGCCAACATCAGCTGGGGAGTAACTCTCCAATGAGACATTTAAAAAGCAGATTTGGGGTGATAGTGTGTGTCCACAAACCTTTGGCCATACTGTGTAACAATGTAAATGATACTTGCTTCACATATCTGAAGCTTAGCACACTTGAGTGAGGTATGGCAGAGAAACAGAAAGGCCGATTGTGCAACTGATTTTCTTTTTTTTTTTTTTTTAAGAGATAAGATGTAACTGTGAGATGCTGGGGTGATGGCATTGCATTATAATGAACTGGTTTTTAGCCACAGTATAAACAGAAGTTTGGTGACACCAGAAATAGCTGAAAGATTAAGTTCTTTTACTCAATCACTCACTCATCACTAAATCATACTGGTTTATCCTGTATGCAGTGTCACGGGGGGCCTGGTGCCTATTCTTGGACACTTAGGGCACAAGATGGGGTGCCAATCCATCGCAGGGCACACCCACATACACACACACTGGGAATCCCAATTAACCTAAACTTCATGTTTTTGTATTGTGGGAGGAAACCGGAGTACCCGGAGGAAACCCACCAAGCACAGCGAGACCATGTAAACTCCGAGGCAGAATTCGAACCTGGACCCCGAGAGTGCTTACCATTAAGCCACCATGACGTCCCAAGGTATTTTAATCCAATATAAATGAAAATTAGTAATTAAGGCCATAAAAACAGAAATGTATATAAATTTAGACCATTTCAGATGACCAGATATAAATTTATGGAAGCACATTTATTTTTCACAAGATATGAGAAAATATTATGCAAATTTATCACACAACTGCATGATAATATCACACAGTTCTACTTTTTCTCTCTTGCAGTTCTAAATTAATCTCTCACATTCAAATTTTTTTTCTATCTCTAAGATTTACTGCCACTTTATGTCCTACCTCTGTCTTACCTCTAACCGAGCCACATCAGTGACATAGACATGTTATTCTGTTAAACTCATTCTCCAGGAGTGGTCTGTTCATACAAACAAACAAAAAAGATCAGTAATGGTCACATTGCTTGGTTACACATTGATGGGTTTAGCTGTGGTGAGATTATTGGAAACCAAAACAATAGTTGTAACTGCATTACATAAATAAGTAGTATATGATTGAAAACTAAAGCAATACATTGAACCGTGTCATACAAATAAGTAGAACCAACACATTTGAACTCTCATTTGTAGGAAATAAATGCTTTAAAATAAGTGATTGATTAACAACTGAATAATTATTTCACAACCACAAGATAATAGCTAATATTCTTTTTTAAATGGCAGTAACAAGCTTCCACAAGGCAAATTCCACAGCATAATCTAACCCTTGGAGATTGTACATGTATCTGTTGATCTATGTCTGTACGGCAGACATGTCTGTAAGGCAGAAAAGAATTATTTGTAGCACGGTGCACACATGCACACACACTTTTTCTCTACCAGACATCACGTGATGTCTTACCTGTAGCCCAAGCCTTACTAATTATAAGCACAAAAAAAAAAAATAGCCACTTTGTCCCTCTCTGTCCCATCCCTTTTAGGAACGATGCGTGAGTCAGATTAAATAATCATTGAAAGCAGGGTGCGTTTCACCTTGGGGACATATTGTCCCCTGTCAGAGGAACCTTCGGGGACAGAAGGCAGCTCAGCAGGAGAGCACAGTGGGATGCGCGCAGCGCTGATGAAACGGAGCTGGCTTAATGAAGGCATGGCCCGTGGCTTCCGCGGCTACGCCATATGTTTCGCCAAATGCAAATGGCCCCCCAATTCAAACAACTTTTTCATCTTGATCTATGCAAATGTGTTTATAAATACAGGCTTATAAATATGGCATTGTGCGTTTAAAGGAGCAAGCTCAACCACCCCCACATACAGGCACACAAACACACACACACATATACACATACACACGCACCCTCATCACCCTCCCTAACACCAAGCAAACACGAACAAAAATGGCCGTCAGACCTGGGACAGATTAATGGCATCCCAGGGGGTGGTTATGGACTTGTTCACATGCTTAGATGCACAAAGAGCCCACACACACACACACACACACACACACACACACACACACACACACACACACACACACACACACACACACACATATGCACAAACACACTTAATGCCAGTGGTTTGGCATTAAGCCACTCAGGTGAAGGCTCAGCTTTTAAAAGTGGGGTTAAACAGTTAATTACACTGTTTTATCTTTATCGGTTGTTGCCAACATCTAAAGACTTATTAACACTACAAAGATCATTTTTGTATTTATGCATTGAAAGACGCATCTGTCATAGTCCAAACTGTTTACATCATCTTCATTTATAATATACCGTACAATTACAATATGATACAATACAACTATGAAATTAAAAGTGTCATTACTTCATAAATAAAACTTGTTAGAGTTGGCAAGTCGTTGTGGTATGACATGAACACAACACTTTGGGTCGAGCTTTTATAGGGAAGTAACCCAGGACTTGGTGCAATTACTGTTACCACACCAAAGTTGATTATTTTCCAATAACAGCACATCGGAAAGTGTTATATTACCACTGCAGCAACTTGCCAATGATTACTTTGGCAAACGAGTAACTTTTTATTTATTAATGACAGGCAAGCTGTATGCATCACTTACTTATACCAATGCTATAACAGATGTAAATGTAATCCGCTTTCTCATCAGCCTCTCATTTTTAATTATCACTTTCTTTTAAAGTTAATTCTTTAAAGACTAAAAACACTGCTTATCATAATACAGAGAAACTGCAAAGTTACAGTACATCTTTACCCTGGACTGTCACTGGAGACATGGAAGACTCCTCCCGAAGATGTTAGAAAAAAGAAAAGAAAAAAAAAAAACTCTTCTGATCTATTTATGTGCAGCTTGCCTGTGTAAGCTGTTACTATAGAAACGACAACATATTAGAACAAGCGTATTAATATGAATCTGTGATTTGCCTTGTAGCAGGCAGTACTGCCAGAGCTGCTGTTATAGACAATCAACACCCACTGACCAATATGAATCGATATATTGACCGTACTATAGTATTAATATCATTATTTATATGATTTAGGTATAATGTGGGTGCATCATCTGCCGGCCAGGATAAACAAGCGTCGTGAAATCAATTTGAAGTGTTCTGACCTCAACATCAGTGAAAAACTTGGGGATGAATGCTGACTTCAGCTCAGATCTCCTGAGTCAACATCAGTGCCTGACGTCGCTAATGCTCTTAGCTGAAATTAATACAATAATCCAAAAATCTATAGTACAGTCTTCCAAGAGGAATTGATGATATTACAGGAAATGGGGACTAAATCTGGACTGGAATGTTCAACAAGCAGACATGAGTGTGATGATGTGGGGCCCACAAACTTTTGGTCAAACTGTGTAACAGTGTAAAATATGCTTGCTTATCATATCTGAAGTTTAACAGACCTGAGTGAGATATGGCAGAGAAACAGAAAGGCCTATTGTGTCACTGAATTTATTTTTATTTTTTTAAAGAGATAAAATGCTACTGTGAGATGCCATGGTGTACAGTATAGAGGCATTATATACTGTACATGTGTTATTTTACATATACAGTACATTACTTATACAGGCATTATAATGAACTGTTTTTTAGCCAGACTTGTTATCATTTTGACACCAAACCTGACAAACCAAAAATAGCTGGAAGATTATGGTATTTTAATCTAATCTAAATGAAAAGTTAGTAACTATGCCCTTAGTACAATTTGGATCACTTCAGATGACCAGATATAAATTTATGGAAGCTTGTTTTCACAGCGTATGAGAAAATATTATGCAAATTTATCACACAACTGCAAGATAATATCACACAGTTCTACTTTCTCTCTCTTGCAGATCTAAATTAATCTCTCACTTTCGCAACTTTTTATCTCCCTGAGTTATAAAAAAAAAAGTTACTATTAACTTTTCCCTCCAACCGAGCCAGAGCAACAGCACAGACATTTTATTCTGTTCAAACACATTCTCTGCTGAAAAAAAAAAAGACTTTTGCCTTGGTGTGATTATTGGAAACCAAAGAAATAGTTGTAACTGCATCATATAAATAAGTAGTACTATGATAAAAAGCCGCAGTGGTGTTGTATCAAATTGCATTTGTAAAATAAATAAATAAATAAATCCATGAAAAAATTATTTGCAACAAAATGCTCAAGTGAATGATTGCGATTCGGATTATGGTGTTCAAATGCAAAGCAAACCTATAGAGTGTACCACCTGGCTTCTCTCTCTCTCTCTCTCTCTCTCTCTCTCTCTCTCTCTCTCTGTGCCATCACTTAGCATAGAGGTGGTCAGATTGTTGTGGGCACCGCGGTAAGTGTTGTGACTGCACCTGAGCCTCAATCTGTGTGCCAACGTCTTTATCATGGCTCTGTGGTCTGCCTGGTGCCCGAGCTGTGACAGACCTGTGCCCAGCGAGAGACCGCACTAAATCACACTGACCCTACCTGCTCACTTCTTACAGCTTGCTTTACATTCAGTCTGTACTGCACAAGCTCCTCAATATTTATTCATATTTAATTTTTTTATTATCTTGTAACCGATTTTAATCGGTAACAGAATAAATACAAATGTACTATACTGTACATATTTAAACAGTTTATTTATTATCACTGATTGTACTGATAACCTGTAATAAAACTGTTTATGTTTGGAAAAATAAAAAACTAAAATCTTACCCACTTCACAATTGATGGAAAAAGGTGGGGCATGCACTTAATAAAAATGCCAAGCCTCATCCGATATTTATCATTTTTAAATTGTTTATGTTTTGTAAGACAGCAAATATAAAATTATTAATGTAATTTAAGGCCACATAAACTAATCTACTACTAAATCCAAAGTCACTTATTTCAATTGCTAACTAATTTTGGATTGACATAGAAAATGGAAAAAAAATTAAAAGTAATGGAAATAAACTGAAAAGTAATACATTCATTTTTACATAAAAATCATATTTTTCTCAAATAGAAAGAAAGAAATAGCAAAAAGAAAAGAAAGAAATATGCAGCGCTCTGAACCTATAATTTCCCAATAAACCAGACAATAATATTGCAGTAGAAAACATTTAGCCACAGAAACTGAATGTCTACTTTGCAAATTGATAATCAAACGGGCACCATCGAGTTTAATTTAAGCTTTTTCCTAATCTTTTGATTAGGAAAATAATAATGAAACATTTGTTGAGGGGTAAGGGTGTAAGCGTGTGTGCTTGGTATGTGATTATTAAAGTCAGGGTTAGTATTAAACTGTGGGAGACATTAATGCTCAGGCGGAGAAATAAAATAAAATAATAATTAGGGCGAGTACAATAATCATAGTCATGCTCAACAGTGAAGGTCAAAGAGCAGGCAGGAATCATCAAACAAGGAATACTCATGATAAAAAAAAATTAAAATAAAAAAAAAATATATATATATAGGAGAACAGGTTGGGGTCAAAATCAGGATGTATAGACTATGAAAAGATAAAAAAAAAAAAAGTAAAGCTATTAGCAGTGTATCCACCGAGTTACAGCAAGAGAAGACATCAGGTAATTTTTTTCTGTGCATGCCTGAAGCTGGGGCGGAGCCCGGAGGCCATTCTGATTAACTCACATCACTGCTTCGCTCTTATTAAAGCTCCACTTTACAAATTGTGGTAGTTCAATCCAGCAGAAATGTTGTTAATCTATTGCATAAAATGTGCATGTAGTAAAGTGGAAATATCCTGTAGTAGATTTTTAATGTTAATATGACACTATTTGTTGTTGTTGATTATTAATTACCACATACAAAGTCTTGTACATGTATAAAAAATTTAAACTTAATAATAATAATAATAATAATAATAATAATAATAGGATATTCTAGGATATCTTACACCACGGGGGTGGGGGGGGGGGGGGTTGTATCCTCTCTTTGGGTTTGTGCGTGTGAAGTTTGTGTGTTCTCCCCATGCTTGTTGGTTTTCCTCCAGGTACTCGTGTTTCCCCTGACAGTCTAAAGACATGAAGATTTGTCAAATTGACAGTAGTGTGTGAGTTTGTGCATCCTTATGCCCTGCAATGGACAGGCAAAAGTCCACTGGGATAGGCTCTAGACCCACCCCGCAACACTGTTCAGAATTATGCGGTATGTTAATGGAGTAAGTACACTTACACTTAGAGTGAGAGTTCTAGGATGTTTAGGCCACCAAGAAACACCTGCACAGATGCCCGCTTACTATTTATATGTGTTTATCTTTATGTGTATATGTATATGCGCTCACTCACATCCACACATGAGAGCAAATTATTTAAAACCCAATGGTGGAATGAAATTGGGTGTATTATCACATTATTAGTGTTATACACGCAAAAAAAAAAAGATTTTATGTCATCATGTGGTATTTTTATACAAACTGCAAACATGGTGTACACAACCAGCACAATAACACACCGGTGGAGGGACAGAACAGCGGTGGAGTCAGAACTACAGTAGAACACAACCAGTGTTCATTGACTGGGCAGATGACTGATAAAGGATTGTTTGTTTGTTACAAGTGACACTTTTGGTTTTTTCTGAATACTGTATAATCTCACAGCTGGTGAGAGACAGCCAGGTGAATACATAATATATTCAAAAGAGGTTCTACTTTAAAAGTAAAGTGATTAAAGGTATTTATGAAACAAACCATATCTCTAAGTGAAGTTTCTACCGTAGATAGAACAACATTGGACACTTAGGTCATTGGACAAAAATGGTCTCTATGCTATGCATTGTATAGGATGGTAATGTAGGGTTAACTGTAGAATACTTAATCTGATCCATTTCTTTTATTTAATACATTTTTATCACACTCTGAGGCCTGCTTTAACAAGGTTAATGGTCAGAATACTTTGCTCAAATTCAAGTCTTTTATAGACTTGTAAGTGCTTTATGGATCTATTCCCTCTCGCTGTTTATCTGTCTCTCTCGCTCTCTCTGCCAAACTACTCCTCTTACTGTAGGCCTGCTTCTTCTCCCAGGGTCTCGTCCATCTCTGTCGTTCAGAGTTCGGTCTGATGGGTCTGATGGATGTGGCGGAGGAGTCATTGTAACCTGCAGGATCACAGTGAGCTCATTAGCCCGTGTGCTCCGGCGCTAATTCGGGGGTTACGAGCTGGATGTTAATTAATCACGCGCTTGGCAGAGAGCGGCGTCCTAGCGCGCGGCTGTGAGCGTGCATATCAAGCAGGCCGCCCGCCACTCCAACGCTCTCGTTCATGTGTTGTTTGTGCAGCACCAGAGAGAGCAAAGGTGTTAGGGAGAGATAGACAGGAAGGAGAGAGTGATGGAGTCTGATTATCACGACAAGGGGGGAAATTTGTGCATTTGTTATACCATAACGTTGTTCTATATAATCATGCATCATGCTTTGTATACATTTTCATTAGCGTTTGTTAAGTTTATTAGCTGCCTCGGTTATCTCAGCATAGAACTCAACCCAAGTGTTCATAATGTTCCAAGAAGTCTCAAAACTATAATGTAGGTTATTAAAGCATAATCAGCATTATTGAATAATGATTTAATAACACTGATAGCATTCAAAAGAACAAACACTACCCCTTCTGTTGATGTAAATTACATACTGTATGATGACATCAATAACCAGTTTTCTACCTATATCTTCTGTCACTCAGAATAACCTTTATGTTTATATACTCTACAGGTATTCTTATTAAGCACAAGAGAAAAAAAAGTTAAATATTTAAATGTTATTATTCTTATTATTCTTCTTCTTCTTCTTATTATTATTATTATTATTATTATTATTATTATTATTATTATTATTTTATAGTAATATTTGTATTTGTATTGTATGTGGGGGTACCTTGCGATTTGCCTACTGCAATTTATGTGGGGATTCAAAATAAAATTGTATGTATGTATTAGTTATTTAGAAATTAACTGAAAAGACTTTTGTATAAAAACAAAGAAGAAGAAGTTTTCCAAAACTCATGCTGTGCCTTTCAACGCATGTCAGCTGGTTCTTACTGTTTCCTAGCAAGGTACAATGGCCCCATCTACTGGAACAAATAAAAATCTTCTGTTTGAACTACACCGCTGTATGTACAGTACATTGTGTACAGTATGTCCCTAATTAAAGACTACCCCAGAATCCTTCCATAGTCTAAAACCATGCAGATGAGTTTGTGTGCTTGTGCTCTGCAAAACTGCTATTGCCTGGATATTCTTGTTTGGCCATGGTTTCTTAACCTAACCATGACAATGAGGTAGTTAAAATCACATCAATACTCCTGTTCCTGTCAGTGTCATGGCTGTGCTCAGAATGATCCACCATTTATTATATTTCTGGGCACTGTTGGCCCTCTGGTGGTCATTTCCATCCAAACAACGAGTAAATAATTACTGTAAAAAGCATCCACTATTAGCTCATAAAAACAAAAGTACAGGTATGTACCTTAAATTAAGTAGCTATTCAGTTAGATTATCTTACTTATCCTTAAAATGCTCTGGAAAAAAATACTTACATTAATGTTTTGCTATTATTTTACATAGGGCGGCATGGTGGTATAGTGGTTAGCACTGTCGCCTTGCACCGCCAGGGTCCGGGTTCGATCCCCGGCCAGGCTCGATTCCTGTCTCTGTGTGCATGGAGTTTGCATGTTCTCCCCGTGCTTGGTGGGTTTCCTCCGGGTACTCCGGTTTCCTCCCACAGTCCAAAGACATGTAGGTTAGGTTAATTGGCTTTCCCAAATTGCCCGTATTGAGTGTCTGTGCCCTGCGATGGATTGGCACCCTGTCCAGGGTGTACCCTGCCACATGCCCGAAGTCTCCTGGGATAGGCTCCAGGCCCCCCGTGACCCTGAATACAGGATTAAGCGGTATAGATGATGAGTGAGTGAGTATTATTTCACATTATTAACACAAATAAGGACACACTGATATTTGTCTCTTGTAAAACAACAGGACACATCAGATCAAACCACCCACTATTTAGTTAGACAGAGAACTCTTGTTCTGGACAGGATCACGTGTATTTGCATTATACTTTTTATTATTATTTATTCTTTTTGGGTGAATGGGCTGAGAACAGAAACTCCTGATTGAACCTGATAGACTTCTATAAGAAAAAAAAAATCCCTACATATCATGGGAGGTTTGGGATGGTCTTTAGTTGAAAGGGAATGTCAATTCATTTAAAACTTATATAATTACTAATTAATGGCAGTGTTAATGACAATCTCAACATTTTTTCAATGCTTGATGAAACCTTCATTGCTCCCATCTCCAAAGAAATTCTTTACAAAATCAAAAAAAGAACACATAAACAGAAAACCTTGTAAGGAACACAGGCAGAATCACACCTTCGTTTTACATGAAAATGCATTAAAAAATGTAAAAAATAATAGAAAAGGAAGGTCTGTAGAAAATGTAGTACTTGTCTACGTCATATGCTAAACACATGTCTTCCAGTAGCATGCTCTTTTAGATAGCAGGTGTTCTGTCAAGTGGTTCTACAAAATATGCACATTATATTTAGTAATTTGAAAGATTTGGTAAAAGATTGATCTAAAAAAGATCAGAGGCATACAAATGAATAGTGCTGACAACTCTGAATAGCCATGTTGCATTGCACTTTTCCATAATGTTGGACCTTATTAGTGAGAGGAAGCAGCACCTGCATCCTCTCTTTGAAAAAAAAAAAAAAAAAAAGGAAAAGGTGATGGCGGGTGCAGTTTGAACGTTGAACTTATGCAGAACAAACAGAGTAATATGTGACTAGTTCAGGACATGAGACACAGCCAAACCACTTTACTGTACCTTTTAATGCAATCCAGACAGCATCTGTGTGCGTGTCTGATTACAGCTGGATTATTTATTTATTTATTTATTTAGAGCTAAAGTATGAGAAAGTAAATGAGGAAAAAAAAAAATATATATATATATATATATATATATATATATATATATATATATATATATATATATATATATACTGTATATACTGTATATACTGTATATACGTACAGAGTACAGATAAAGCTACAAAGACTGATTTTTTGGGCTGGTTTGGTGGATTTATTTTATTCCTCGAGCTGTTGCTAAGTTCTCTCACATTACAAGGAGACATTGTTAGCATACTGTAGGTACAATGTAATATGAGAAGAAGCACATGTTTCTCTATTAGCTTGTTAAAACAAAAGAGAGCTTATTCTCTCACTTACAATTTTCCAGCAATATCTATCCTCCTGAGACCAGGACTCTACTGTTGTCTACTGACTGTTTATTTCTAACCCTGTACCCACCTCATGCCCTAAGTCTCCTGGGATATGCTCCAGGCCTCCTCAACCTTGAATACGGGATAAAGCGATATAGAAGATGAGTGAGTGAGTGAGTGAGTGAGTGAGTGTTTATATATATATATGATCTTTACTGTACTGTACTCATATATACTGTAGAACTATTAGATAAAGTAATTGCTGGACTCAAACAGCACAGCTTCAAAATCATTTGTGCCAGGTTGCAAATTCCAAGCCTTGGCTCAGTCAGTTAGCAATCTACAAGATAACAAACATAATGTTATTGTTGGCAGTATTACCATGAATGTAGAAGTTTTGGAAGTTGACCTGTTTGAGCAGCATGAACAGAAGAGGAAAGGACAAAGCTGGACACATGGAAGGACTGAAACTCTGCTGCATCATCACTTTATGTAGAGGTGAAGGAAGAGCTACTAATTTCTACAGGCGTCATTATAAGCAGGGAAACCATCACCCAAGTGAAAAAAGAGTGTGACGTTTTGTGAAAATACATTTAAACTAATTTCTATTCAGAATGACAACAAAGTAAATCTTGAAAGCCACTGGAGATCACATGTTAATTATACAGTAAAGATTAATATGCAAGTCGTTTAGTCTGGATTTTACCTTTAATAAGCTGCTTTTGTGCTAAAAGCAGATGAATGAATGTAGACATGTCTGTCCTAAAATAAAACTGTGAAAATGACTAATGTGATGTCATTTCTGTGAAATAAAGGCACATTAACTTTCTGGCAGATACCGAAACATTGCCTCAAGGGTTTTCTCTCTAGACAGAGTTTTAGGAGATCTCAGTGAACTGTCAAATTTAATTGGTGTGAAATTTTACCTTGATGTCAAACAGAATCAATGAACTGTTGAATTTTGTCAGCAGACAGCTGCAGAACTTGCACAGTTCTAACATTCATGCTAGGTTCTTGACAAAAAAAAATATATATATATAGTATACAGTTGCTGAATGCTGTACTAGTACTAAGACACAGAGCAGCTGTGGATACACGACAGTTTGTAGTCTTACTCTTTGGTAAGTGTCTAGACCAAAATCTTGGACAAAATGGTTAATAAAATACAGCTAATGAGAGTTGGAGGAGTCTCGTTAATTAAGATCTCCTTTAAAGTATGTGTTCTCTTATAAATTAAATAGACAAAACAGGCAGGCGCACATTGTTTTGTACCAGCTGAGCAACATTCCTGTTCAGTTATCCATTACGGTTCGTCTCTTACATATCATTGTGTATACTGCTGATTCAGCACAACTCTTCTATGAACTGGATCTGGTAAGAGGGAATTTTACACCGAGACTTTCCAGAAGACTTCTGCCTAGCTGAGCAAGGTTTTTGCTTTTAATTACCCATTGCTGAGATGTGGAGGACATACTGTACAATAAACTGATACATGTTAGTCGGGTACATGAGGAAACACCTGGCTCACTGGGAAAGCAAAGCATGAATTTTTCACACAATGCTCTGTCCTGTTCTGATAGAAAGATCTCAACGGAACATTTTGAAGCTTAACAGTGACAAGTCTAAAACTCTACACCAACTGTCTGACTTTATTATATAGTATTTTGGTCAGACAAGGGTATAAATCCTTGCATCACATTCAATCAGCAGACAATTATTTTCTAAATGCAATCAATTTGCTGTCTGTTTGATTTTAAGCCTAAACCTTTCTATTTTTTTAAAAGACACTGTTGCTGTTCAGGTTTTTGTCACATCCAGATTGTAACACTGTTCTTTACAGCTTCTCTGTCAGACTCCACACCTGAGCAAAGCTACACTGGGATAAAGAATCAAGGCCTCACTAGAGACTCAAGGACTTTGAATTGTCAAAATGTTGACAATTTGTGACTAAACAAAAATAAATACAATTAGGATCACCAGCCTACCAGATAAACACCCACCAAAGCAAAACACACAGACAAACTTACCATTACTTATTTATTTATTTATTTATTGTTTTTGTCTGTTTGTCTGTTTGTTTGTCTGTTTGTTTAGAATGGGTAAGTAAAATCTTTATTTATTATCTTTATTTTAGAAACATAACTCTAAATTACGGTTTTGCACTTGAAAATTTTATTTACTTATGAATAAATAAATTCTACCAGATGCTTGTACAGTGTTCTTGACTTACTGGAAGTTTCATATTAATAAGAAGTTTGTTTGTTTGTTTGTTTGTTTGTTTGTTTGTTTGTTTGTTTGTTTAAAAAAAAGCCTGCAGACCATTTATTTCAACATGGACTAGTTAGTTTGCTCTCTAGTGAGCTCAAGTTTCAAATGTGAAAGAGGAAGAAGAAAATTAGTCTGCTAGCATTAAGCAGCTGATTGTTCTGTTTGCCATCTGTCCATATAGCAGCTGGCTGATTATAGAGGATGTTGCTGTTCTCTGTAAGCTCACACCTATTCATTTATCACACACACACACACAAACGCACACACAATCATTTATTGTATACACTGTTTTTTTTTTTCTTTTTAATAATTTATACCAAATAAAGGTACAGAGTGATGATGATGGTGTGAAGCACCAGTGTTATACAGTATATATATATATATACTGTATCACTCAGCTTTGCCTTGAGTCATCTCCAGGAAGCCTTCTACACAATGATTAATTCAGTGGTTATTGCACCTCTTTTGTCGCCTTGCCCATTTGCTCATTGTAAGTGAGTTATGTCAGTGCTATCAACAAGATTACAGCTCAGTCCATTAGAGCTGCACTATTAAAAGCATTCAACACCCAGTTAAGGTCCCAGTTTTTCTGGACCTTAATGAAAGCAGTTGATTTGCCACGTCTATACTGCTGCTGAATTCAATGGCTGCTTGTTTGTGGGTTTTTCTAACTTTATTTTTGTCTTCAGTGAACGAAAAGCATGCTCAGTTAGGCTGTGATCAGATGCCAAACTGCCCACTTTAAAATAATTTCTTTGCTTCGTATTGCTTTTAAGGCATGTTTGTTGTCATTATCCATCTGGACTGTGAAGTCCTTTAACTCTTGGAATCAATTCCAGACTACTCTTCCTAATTTGTCGGGAAATACCTGAGAAACAACTCAAAGAAAAGTTTCTGCTGCAAATGTTTTATAGTAATAAGTTAAGCAGGGACTTGTATGTAGGACATGACCTATAAACAGATTTTTAAAATATGGACGTGATAATTATAAAACAAGTGTGTAATAATTTGGTATTAAATGTTGCTTATTAATTAATTAAAGTTGTCACAATTTCCCTTTAACAACATGCCTCATCATGGTTCATTTCTTATTTACTCCGTTGATTGTAAGAGCAGAGAACCTGTCATTTACTTTCATTAACCAAACGCTTTAGTTGTGTTACAGGAAATAGTTTCGTAACTATGGATTATATATATGGGGTTTTGCAATTTTCTCCCAAGAAACCTGAAAATCAACCCATAGCACAGTTCCTGTCACATACCACCTCCTTCCTTTTGTAAAGGAGACAAGGGGGGGGGGGGTGCACATTCTCATCTTTCCTGTCTGGACAGGACCCAAAAAGAAAAAAAGAAGTATGTTTTGATGAGAAAATAGAAATTTATGAATCTAAAATTAACTTCACGTAAGTAACCAAGCAAGGCTACTATTAAAACTGGAAATGTATAATGTTGAATATAACAAACATGTTTATGTTTTTATATAGTACGTGTAAGAGTTTAAAATGGTAAAAACAAAGTAAATTAAAAAAAAATTTAAGCAAAGTAATTTTTCCGTGACGGATGCATAAAGGAAACATGTCACTTGGTAGGTATTTAAATCAAATATATTTTTGACACACTGACGTTCTTGAGTAACTATATTTGTCATGTTGTGAAGCCTTATCTCTTTAGTCAAACGTTTTAGTTTCTTATCTATAAGCACTACAAATGAACTTTATTTAAAGCAAAGCAGAATGTTACAAAGTCCAGCTCAGACTAGTTTGACTTGCCTGGATTGTTTGTTTAGGTCACGGCACAGAACTTCCACCTACGGTACTAATGTTCCCACGTAGTATCACCACAAAATCCCTCACACACACTGTACTTCCTTCTAACTGCAACATAAAAAATGAAATGCAGAACTAAATGCTGATTTCTTTCAATGCCACATGTCAGTGGGTTAAAGTGACAAAAATAAATAAAAATGTTTTGCTTTCATTTTTAACTTAGATCATCTATTATCTGTTTTAACTTTTATTGATCCACAAAGAACCGAGAAATTATTACTAGCGATTTAAGAAGCACTGGGGTAATTTGAGGGCTTTGACAATTTCAGCTACAGTAACATCTAATAATATAACTAAGTGGAAACTGTCATAAGGCTTTGGTACAGAGGTTACACTCATGGCATTTGCCAAAGCAAAAAAGCTGAAGATTGATTCATGGGTGAATTTGCACAGTGCTGGAAAATCACTGTCCTTTGGTCCTCTGCCAGAGATTGTTCAGAAGTTGTAAACAGTATGTCATTAACGTGGCTCAAGGTTGAACCTGAAACTTTAAACCTAGTGTTTAGAAGTAATGGGGAATGAAAAAAAGGACTCCCATTTAGTATTTAAAATGACATTGTTCATAAATTCCCTGTCACCACTCCTTTACTTTTAGAAGATTTAAAAGATTGTATATGGAATAACAGTAGCACAATAAGGTCGTTCACTCTGTGAGGTACATTCTTAAATTCTTTTAAATTACATGTTTTATTAGTAACTTTATGTTCAGTGGCATTGTAAATGAGCTTTACATTTACATGAAAAGGAAGTCAAAATCAGGCTGGATTCTGATTACATCATATTGGCTGCTCTCTCTCTCTCTCTCTCTCTCTCTCTCTCTCTCTCTATATATATATATATATATATATATATATATATATATATATATATAAATCAAAAGCAAGTGCTAGCAGTGACTAAAAAAAACAGAAGTAGAACTGAAGAATCCTTGATAAACATCTACAGAGGTGCAATCAACATTAGCACATGAAAAGAGGGATAGTTCAATCCTCCGATAACAATTGAAGTCTAGGAACAAGTACAAAAAATGCACACGCAAAATGACCTTTTACAATAGGAATATTTATTTAGATTAATAAAATATATACTAAATATTCTTAAACATTTACATAAAATGAGTATGACAACTAAAGTGCTTATAATCAATACAAAAATTCCCCAAAAGGAAAAAGGAGGGAAAAAAAGTACATGAAAGTAAATTGAGGTGCAGTGTTACAGACCCATTTAACTAGATAAAAAGAGAGTAAATTAAATCAGCAAGAAGTAGTAGACATCCAGTGTTTTTTGGTCCTACATTAACCTGAAATATGACACATACGTTTGTCATGAATAGCACACACCCAACACTTATACTTCCTTCATAGCACACTTCAAGTAATAAATGTTCAACCTGCACAGTACTTTAAGAAATGTCACTTACATCCTTCACTCCCGAGTTGATAGAAATCTGTTTAAAGTCCTGTCATAAGACTATGAAACTGATAAAACTCAGTCAGCTGATGAATGAATTTATTCATCTTCTATATGCATATGTACAGGGTTTGGGGGGACCTAGAAACTATCCCATGAGACTAAGGGCACAAGACAGGGTACACCCTGGACAGGGTGCCAATGTATTGCAGTGCACACACACTATAGAGAATTTGGCTTAACCCTTTGAACTGTGGGAGGCCAAAGCACTCGGAGGAAACTCACCAAGTATGGGGAGAACATACAAACTCCACACCCATCAACCAGAGATGCGAATTGAACCCTTGACCCTGGAGGTGCAAGGCTACAGTGCTGACCCCTACGCCACTGTGCAGCCTAGCTGAAAGATACCATGGTTAAATACTCTTACCAAAGTACAGCCATCCCTTAGCATCACAAAATAAACCAATTTCTAATGGTTTCTAAACATGACTCATTACTTCTTTTTCTGTTGCTTTAGCTTTTTCCTCTGTTTAAGGATCATGTCATACAGTCTTTCAAGGCCTTCTAGTAAACCATCACCAATTATCGCACATGAAGGCTGCAAGTGCCATGGAGTAGAGGTGCCGAGTTCCCCTAGTGCCAGCATCTTCTCAATTTCTGCCAGCGTCAAAGAGTTCCTCAGGTCCTGCTTATTTGCTACAATAAGCATGGGAACACCTTGATTCTCCACCGAGTGTGCAAGCTTGTGAAGTTCAGTTTTGGCCTCATCCATCCGTTCAGCATCCACCGAATCGACTACAAACATGATGCCATCAGTGCAGCGAGTGTAGGATTTCCAGAGCGGACGCAGCTTCTCTTGACCACCGACATCCCAAAAGTGAAAGGTCACCGTCCTCGAGCGACCAAGGGATACTTTGACCTTCTCTGCATTGAACCCTTTAGTTGGAACAGTGTTCACAAACTCATTAAACTGCAGTCTGTACAGGACGGTGGTTTTGCCCGCAGAGTCCAGACCCAAAATTGTAATGTGCAGAGACTTCCAAGAAGAAAGATTAGAAAATATACTAGATTGATCAGATATCCCGTTTCCCATTTTTATCTGGTGTGAAGTCAGATCAAGCAAAGGCAATGATGGAGATCCATAACTGGACTTCTAATTTGACTCTCAAAGGTTCTAGGAAAAAAGCAGAAGGATACCAGTGAACAAATCAACATATAGTCATGAAATGTATTAATGGTACTTAACTTTAAATATACATACAGTATATAACAGCTGCAATCTGGTTAACTAACTAATCAACAATTTAGTGAAGTTATCATCTAATTTCTAATATTATAGATAACAGAGATACATGCTGCACAGTTAAATATTAAACTCTTGTATTTGAAGTTATTTTGTATTGTTTAAATGCCACGCTTGATTTTTAAGTGAAAAAAAAACTAATGTTAAAAGGAACGAGCTACACTTTTACAAGGCTACAACTTTTAATCATTACAAATTTAAAATAAAAAAGGGTGAAATGTAATATCAAAAATTCTATCGATTTATAAAATCGTGACAGTTAAAGAATGCCAATGTTAATCAAATAGGCACCTGGGTATGGTGATGATATCTTATCAGTATGATATCAGGGTGACTGGTGATTCCCATCCATAGTAACCATAGAAAGTTCAAGTAAAAATGAACATGGCGGCCATTACAAACACTATGGTGTATACAGTACTGTATATACAGGAAAGGGCTGCAAACTCATATACTCACAGGAATAGTCTGGATATAGGCATTTTAGACAAACAATCTTGATAATAATAATAATTATTATTATTATTATTATTATTACTACTTCTACTACTAGTATTATTTCTATATTTTATTACAATACAAAGTGAAATAAATAAATAAATACATAAATAAATAAATGAGTAACTTAATACAAACCGATAATAGTGTTTAACTACAAACTATTACATGTCACTTTGAAAGCGACACCACAAACAATAATATTTACCAAACGCACAGTAATTATTCTCAGTAATGTTCCCTTCCTGAAACACCCCACGGCTCGCGACTATACTGTAACTGTAAGACCAAACGGACACATGTACGTCAGCCTTCCACCATAACCACTACTTTTAGCCTTATACTAAAATAAACGAGGTCAAAGTCAAAGCGGTCAATATTGTTCTACTTACCCCTAGCACTTTACATACTTTTATTTCTCCCTGTTTATTTAGCCGCTAGGACACACCACTAAGTGCTGCAGCAGCAGCGCCGGACACACTGAGCGGCGGCAGTTAGCTCCGAGCTCCTCATTTGTTTACCTTTGAAATGATTGGTCGCTGAAAAGCACGCGCTTCATAAAGCGTGACGCAAGCTGCAGGTGCGAGCCCAGGCCGCTTTTGCATAGAGAACTGCAGCGTGAAGGCTTTCAGCTCAGCTCAATGGAAGTTCTTTATTATAGCTTCTGTATGGAAATAAAATGTGCGTGAGAGTTATATAAATACATCATTCACGGGTTGTGCAAAAACTGGTACGAAAACATTTTATAGAAAGCTATGAGACCATTACTTTATGCAAGAATTATACATCAAAACCTAAAATATAATATATTTAATATACCAATAATTCCAAGCAACGTGATGCACTGTTCTTGTATATATTATATATGCTACATAGATAGATAGATAGATAGATAGATAGATAGATAGATAGATAGATAGATAGATAGATTACTTATTATTAATGCCACAATGTGTAATGCACACAGTTGTATATGCCTTTGTATGCTCAAGCAATTTCTCCTACACTGGAACCATGAGGTTGAACCCCAAAGACAAAAGACAAAAGTTTGCCAAAGTTGGAAAGAAAACATATTGAATATCCTGCTTCTGCGCCCTGGCCTCAAACTTACTAAACACCACTGTAACACAGACTGAAACCCAGACCTCCTCACATGACATCAATGCCTGTGCCATTGTGACTGAATGGGAAAATCCCCAAAACACACTCAACCGTACTGTAGTAAAAATCCTTTCCAGTACGTTGGACATTTATTATAAAAACAAAGTGGGAATACATCTGAAATTGGATTTTCAACATGCATATACTACAGAGTGGCCCAAAAACGTATACACACTCTTGTCATCTATACTTTTTTTAAAACTCGAATTGAATTATGGCAGCAATGTGTGTAACTACAAACTCATGTGTGATATCGTGTTTCCTCTAAAGACGAGTCAATAGTTGCACCATTGTTGATGCTATCATGTGACTGTGATTTTTTTTTTTTTTTAGCATATTCTTTCATGTTGAAGCATGTATGATTTTTTTTTGGGCCCCTATGTGTATGTTTGTGTCAGATGTCCACAAACTTAGATAGATAGTTTGAAATATAAACAGATCTATCCATTGTTATCCGCAATGATGTGAATAACACATTGCAGTTAGGAAACTGCAACATTGCACTGTAACTAAAGCAATGTGTTACTGTAATAAATGACTTACTTTTCAGTAATTATGCCAGAGGTCTTTGTTTTAAGAAAACAGGTTGCTGAGGACACAAGTGCACATCCGCTAATACAGTACAATACAGGCACACATGTGCACCCACATCCACTCACACACTACGGGCAATTTGGTAATGCCATTCAACCTACTGTACTGTATGTGTTTGTCACATGCCTTTGGACTGTTGGGGTAACTGGAATACCTGAAGTAAAGTCACCAAGCATGGGGAGCACATGCAACCTCCACGTATAGAGAGATTCAAACCCCCAAAGCTAAAGTTACATATATATTTTTTTCCTTCTTCCTCTTGATTTATCCTGATTTTGGGGGGTGGGGTAACATCCCATATTTTGTGTAAGGTGGAAAAACACCCTGTCTGTCCATCAGCACTCTCATACAAAATTATTTTTCTTTACCCGCATGCTTTTGAGATGAGGGAGGAAAACCACCAGGCAACCCAGAATAAACCCATGCAGGTAAAGAGACACCATGCAAGGAATTTATACACATAGACAATAAATCATATCCACGATTTTTTCCTGTATAGGTCTGAGTTTTACTAGTGATGGAAAATTTGCTAAAATTTTAAATCTTGAATAGAATGAATTCAGCAAAACTGTTTCTATATATATATATATTAAAAAAAAGAAAAAACTAACATCACATATTTTGTTGAAAAAAACTATGACAAGTCCTGCAGGATCATAGTAATATTACATAATAGTAATCAGGAATGCTTGATAAAATAAGTTTATTCTGTTTGTACTCAAAGTATTTTTTTTTCCTGTTAAAATGTTATTATTTCATCCAAGATCTGGTGAGTTTGTCTTCCACACGGTCCATAAATGCACTGTACACCCCTCTCCTGCGTCGATGCCTCTGAAAAAATATACAGTGATTGAAAGTAGATGAAGAAAAAAGCAGAAAATGTCTATATTAAAAATAAAAATCAAATAAAAACACAAAATTGAGTGATCTGTGACTTAAAAATTCGAGAACTGCACTACGTATGTAAAGTACAGTATATATTATAATTATAGTATATGAAGTATATAAACATTGAGCAAGTTGCATAATCTCAATCAGTAGTTAACTCCCAATACCTGTTGTTACCCTTAGGGCTTATAGCCAGTAAGGCGTATTGCAGATTATCAATTCCGTATGATGTAAATGGAATATTTGTTTTCATACCATTACTCGTTACTGTGTGTAACAACCAGATATAGTCAATAATTCTTAGCAAATGTGTGAGCTTCATATAAACAATTCGACTGAAATTTATCTAATGGACAATGAACACTCAACCATGCTGTACATCTGAACTCACTGTGTATGTAGCTGATATGGGGGGCCAAGTGGAGTTCGGCAGTATGAGTCTTGCATCCCATTTGGGTTCTGCTGGTTTGAAGGTTATCATTTTCTTTGATGGTTTTTCTTTTGGAGGATTTGGTTCAGGTTGGATACCTGAAATTTCCATACCACAATATTTACAACAACAAGAACAACAACAACAACAACAACAACATAATAGTAATAATAATAATAATAATAATAATAATAACTAAAATATATCACAGGACCACAATAATTAATACAAAGCAAGTAATTAAGCTTACTTTCTTGCAAGAACTGAGTCTTTAGGTTCATGTTTCCAGGATCCTTTTCTATGGAAGTCACCATGTCTGGCAAATTTTCATCACACTGCGATCACAAATAAACAGATAAGGCCTCTTAAACAGTGCCATCTAGTGTCAAAATGTTACACCAAAAATACTGGTTACTGCAGTTTCATCTTCAGATTTCGCATGTTAAAGTTGTCAGTCCTTTCTGTTGTGACATGAATTCCAGGCATGAGCCCATTCCAGATTAACAGTACCGATGGACAAACAGTACAAAGGAAATATGCTCAGAAGATTGAAGTCAATTATGTTCCTAAAATACCTGAAATATGTAAAGATGTAATATATGATTGTTTTATATATTTAGTATATATGTTTATCGTATATATATAGATAGACAAACATTCATCAGTTAAGTTAATAAGTAAACATTGTTCGTGTTAGCATCCAATCAGCCAGTTGTGTTGCAGGAGTGCAATGCAAGGTGCAAGAAATTAACTTTGCATGTACTGCATCTACATGAATCTGCCATGTGATTGGTCGATTAAATGACTCCATTATTGGAGTTATTCATTGGTCAGTGAGTGATGTACAGTACAGCATACATAAAGTGAAGTGACATTCTTGTCGTAAACTTACAGGTCTGAAATTGTGAGGCTTTGGGTTTTTGTAGGGACCATTTGGAAACTGTCCAAACTTCACAAACTGTAGCTGTGATTCCAGTAATCCAAGTGGTTTGTATGATGCGACAAACATGGGTGCATTCCTCTTTTGTTTTTGCTTGGACCACATGACAGGGGGCATTTTATCAAGGCTATGAGAAAGCTCCTTTAATCCTTCTTTGAGTATAGCCGGGTCGAGTGTTTTTTTCTTGATCCGAGGCAAGCCTGGAGTGCGGTATAGTTTCGGGCTAAAATCTGGTGGCTTTATTTCCCACAGGTCTACGTGTCTGACAGCTGCCGTTGGTAGCAAAAGTGCGTGATTCCTACTACGGCTTGTGATTAAATTTTGATTAGCAATGAAAAGAAGCTTTCTGTTGAAACTGAATGACCTCTCGGAGTCCATTATATGTGGAGATCTCTCTATATGTACCCGGTCCTGCGATCGAATAAATCAAATTACTAATATAAGTATAGTATAGTAAGTAAAGATTCATGAGTAAAGATGCTTAAAATAAAAAAGATTACAGTACACAGTACAGATTACAGAGTACACTACTTGTTTCTCATTCAAATAAACTTAAATTTACTCAAATGTAATTTGCATTTTGAAAAAATACTTTTTAAATATTTATCCTACCATTCCCAGTTCCGTCATTCGTCAATTGTGTGTGTGAACAGCGGGGAGAACAAGTTGCTGTGTTGCACTGCAAGTTTGAATCATTGGGAACAATAAAAAGAGGTTGCTAGGAGGCTTCAGCTTAGAGGCCTTGTGCAGAAAACAACTCATGATGGAAGCCACAGTAAAAGGACAAGAAACTTTATTATGCTTTACAAATATTTGTATATGTTTAAGTGCAGTCTTGGGAACTGACATTCAGATTTTTATTTAATTCAGTTTTGTTTACATAGTGCTTTTAACAGTGGTCATGGTCAAAAAAATAGCTGAACAGAATCATAAAAAAAAAAATGGGTAATGAGTATGAAATGTGACAACGGGAACCCATCCTCATTTGGGTGATAATTGATAGCAGGGAGTGATGACAGGAGATGTGTTTAAGTTATATGGAGTCCACTTTCATTATTGGTGGCTCAGGTACAAAATGAATTGTGGTCATCTTAGTCCTGAACTATTGAGTGACACAAGTCATCAGAGAAAAGCTGTCTGCATCAGCCGAGTCCAATACCATCTTAATGCTCAAGAGGAACCATTCCCAGTCACCACTCGCATCCCAGGCAGACCACATAGATCTCCATGCAATGAAATCTCCAAACCAGAGCGAGCCACCAGAATGAGTCAGACAGGTTCAGAGGGCAGATGGGGTCTGGATCACTGGCAGCTCATGAGTGCCATGTGTAGCTACTGTATTTTTTTGTTAATTGTTTTTATTGCTGTGTGTTTATTACTACAGTATATACCATATACTCACAAAAGCACCATGTAGAGAAAAAATTTAACCAGTAGAGGGAAGCACAAGGCATCAGTCGGCATGTGTGTTTGTGTGTGTGTTTGTGTGTGTGTTGAGAGAGAGGGAGAGAGAGAGAGAGAGGGAGAGAGAGAGAGAGAGAGAGACTGATGTGCTTCACCACAAGTGACGATAGTCATACATTAGTTTTCTCGATGTTCAACAACAATGTAACTATAAATGCATGAAACTTGCAGGCTGTCTATTTTATGAAGCTACAGTACATAGTTTGTTAAATAAAAATATTACTCATAGATTCAAAGCCTTCCACGATTCAGCCTGCAGTACTACACTTACATTTTAGACAGCAGTCAAAGATTGTATGTCTCTCCTCTGTAATGAGAAGATCATCCATGGTGTCTCTGTCCTGATAGGCACATGTATGATGTTTGATGTAAAATGAAGGGAGACATGAGGGTGGGAAACCTGAGGAGGAAAGTGCATGACACACAATTAATGATAGACATCACATCTAAACAGGGTTGTCATTGTTGGGGCTAAGAGTTTGTGACTCACTTTAACTCAATGGCACATTAGGCGTCTACCAGCCATTACACCCATGCAACCAGACACTCTGCTAAAGGCTCTGTTGTCTAGCCCAAAAAAAAAAAAAAGTATACACACATATATATATATATCAGGTTGCCACAAGGACAACATGCAAAACTAGGGACCAGAAAGCTATCAGGTACATTAGTAACTAAAGTTACTCACTTGTCGAATAGTGATGATGCTACTGTACAGTATATCGCAGCCCACTTACTTGGTTGCGCGCGGTTGCCTAAACATCACCTGCAGACTGTGCTCGAGTACACAGCAATTATGATCAAGACCACCTTTGTAATGTGTCCATGTCCAGTATGCTTGGTCAACATGGACCAGACTTTGGTGGCACCTATACTTGGAAAAGGGCCCTGGTTTGTTAATGTGAAAATGTCCTAAGGTTACTCAATACCATGTAGTAACAAGTCATGATTTTAATTTTTAAAAAAAATTTTGTAAAAAATATGAACCATCTTCAGTTCCAGAATACAGTGCAATACAACATTAGCAGGTGAAAGGAAATATATAAAACACGTGCCCTTGGATTTCAGCAAATGTAAAATTTTCCTTACTTACACAAGACTTACACTAATTTTTATCTTTATTTAGTATTAACTAATAATAAAATACTATATTAACTATATAAACCTGCAGATAAAGAGTTGCCATATACATTGAAACTTGTTGGCAAATCCAAACAGAGAGCTAGTGTCCTTATAGGCAATTCTGTCAACAGGTCAAAGGTCACACCTGGCTTTTATTGGGTTAAAAACCAGGTGGGGGAGTAAATGCCTTGGGCAAACAGCTTACCACAGCACACAGGCAGTTGTTAGGGGTAATCAGGTTGTTGGGAAGATCAGGACAAGGTGATTATAGTGCAGCATGTAAGTAGTAGTAGTGCAGCATGAAACTGTTCTGAGAATGTGGCCTCAGCTGGACAAACACATCACAAGCCTTTGAGCCCTTAAGAACATTAGGTTTACTCATGACCTCATTATCCTTTTGCCTCTCATTTGAACAGGAAGGGTCACTGTTCTAGATCACTTTTAAAGACTGTACTAGAACTTGCAAATGGCCAAAACAAAAAGGCAAAAAGGCAAATAGGTGGTGAATGTTATAGAGTTATGTGAAGAACAGGGCTGGTTAAATGCAGAATGTCCTCAAATTCCTTGTTTTCCAAGCTGTATCTATAAAAACTAAAGTGAATTCTGGGAAATTGATTGTTTATTATTTTTTTTACATCAAAAACTAGATACTGTTTTAAGATACTGCTTAGCCTGTGTACAAGGTAGCAGGGACCTGAAGCCTATTCCTGGAGACTTACGTAGAGCATGATGCAGGGTATCACTCCAGCAAAGGGCGCACACAGGGCGCACACACACACACACACACACACCCACACACACAAACACACAAATACATCACACACACACACACACACACACACACACAGACACACACACACACACACACACACAAATACATTGCACACATAAACACACACACACACACACACGCGCACACACACACAGGGAGGAAACCCACCAAGCACATGCAAACTCCATGTGCACAGACCTGGAGGCGATACGAACCCTTGACCCTGGATGCATAATGACTCTGATACCGTGAGAAAATGTGGTTTCAAAAGGTTTAGAGCTAGATTAGCTATGTTTACAAGAAAGCTCTTTAATTACATATTACTTACTAAATAATATTTTATTATAATCTGGCAAGTAGGGTGGGTTCTAAATTTCTCCGTAGATGATCATACATAAATTGCAGAATGGTTTTGACATTTTCGGAGGATAAGCTCTTTGAAAGCTCTTCTCTGATCTCTCATAGTCTTTCAGTGATGTTTGTCCACTCTTGAAGCTTCCGTGTCACTTAAAAAACCCTGAACGACTCATGGCAGCATCACTATAAACTTGCCGAATCATGTAAAATGACTTTATGGAAGATTTACCCAGTTTCATGCAGAACTTCACGTTCGCTCTTTGTTATAAGTTACTGTCCATGATACAATTGCAGACATGGTAACAGACGTGATCAGAACAGTACCGATTGGATAGCTCCCAATGTGCACAGGATGATGTCTTTTGGCACACTGACTTATGAAGGTCCGTACTCCCTGTGCTGCCATCTGTTGGTGTGTTACAAAACTGGTCCCAAAACTTTTTGATACCACCTAGTATTTTAGGCTGGCTTTTACACAGAGGAAATTAAGATAGTCAATAAATATCGTAAGGTAATATTAATTAACATGCTCTCAGTTGAACAAAGAAATGCATTTTAAGGAGTGTTCAGTAAATGCATTTTGCTTGGTAGGCAGTTTTTTTCCCCCCCTTCCTGTTTCTTTTCTTTACTCACGAGTTGCCTGTAAGATATCTTGTTTAAACTGAAAGGCAGAACAGTGTACTGTACAGGGACACTGACAGTACAGTACTTCACAGTTTAGTCTACTCCTCCTGCTAGGCTTCTGATGTATCATTTTGAAACTGTTCCTGCTGAGGTGACGTCACTACATTTATCGATACCGAGAGTAAGAAAGAGCGTGTGGAGAGTATTCTCGTATACAAACAAACAAATAAACAAACAAGCAACATCGCGACTGTGTGTTACTCGGCTGGTTTAAAGAGCTGAAAGTCTCAGGGATGTGAGGGGGCGCGAGCGCTCGCGCGGGACCAGGAGATGAAGAGCTGCGCTCGCGCCGATACCCAGCGACGCTTTGCCGAAGTGCACAGAAATATGGAGTGATTTTCTTGGTCGGATGAAGGAATATCTAGTGAGGACAAACTCGACTCGTTTTTTTTAAAGTTTATTGAAGATCGCTTCTGAGTGACGGGGCATCGAAAAAAAAAACCCAGACATTCCACTAAACTTTGATAAGAAGAGCAATGAGTGCAGACATTTGGCTGGGGTGTATCTGCCTGGCTGCTGTTCTTTACACCGCTGACAGCACGCAGTCTGGTAAGTGCGAACACTGTAGCTAACCGGCTGCAAAAACAACGAGGTAAAAATATGCGCAATGCACGATTAGTCATCATCTGTGCACGTAAAATTAAAACGTTCTCAAGTCACAAATCTCATTTCTTTCTCAGTCATTATTCAGAGCTTGTTCTTCTAGAACTTGTTTGTCATCAGTCTTTGGTCAGTGAGCACGTCGTAGTATTTAAGACCATTGACTTTACCTCAAGACCTACGAACTCACTCTTGATTTGTGATTTATAACATTATAGCGAGCAAAATCATACAGTGGGAAGCGACCTTAAAGGGACAGTACAGTAGTCGATTAAAAATAACCTGGAAGATACAGTATATACAACATGAATTTTAAAACCATGTCTTCAATTCAGTAAGAAACCCTAAGAAGTCTGGAATGCTTATGTTTGGCTGTAACATTCAGTTAGTCATTGTCTAAACAGCAAGAATTTTCTCAGTGTTAAACACCCTACAGTGTATTGAGGTGGCATATATTATATTATATTATATTATATTATATTATATTATATTATATTATATTATATTATATTATTGTGTTTAGCACTTTTGCCTTGCATCTCCAGTATCCGTATTCGATTCCCATGTCGGGTCTGTGTGTGTGGAGTTTGCACGTTCTCCCCATACTTGGAGGGTTCCATCGGGGTCCTCTGGTTTCCTTCCACTGTTCAAAGATATGCAGGCTAGGCTAACTGGCGTTCCCAAATTGCCTTTAGTGTGTAAATAGTGAGCATGAGAGTGTGTGTATGGTTGTGCCCTCCGATGGATTTTCACCTCATCCAGGGTGCAAAGAGGTGTAGATGATGAGAGAGTGCTTATATAGATTCATCAGAATCAGAATCAGAAGAGTTTTATTGCCAAGTACGCTTGCACGTACAAGGAATTTGTTTCAGTGACAGAGCTCCAGGACAAAACAAATAACAAGACAAAACAGCACGACACAAAAGAGGAAAAAAAAATAAAATAGAAAATTACAACAAATTGAGTAGGATGGATTTTTTTGGGTTAACATCAAATGGAGTAGGGTGTGAGATACTTACAAATAAGTTAAATAAATATCTGTGGTATTGCACAGTATATTGCACAGTGGTGTTGCACACAATATTGCACATATATTTAATGCACAGTGAGAAGAATGTTTTAGCTGTTCATGAGGTAAATTGCCTGGGGGAAAAAAACTGTTCTTGTGCCTGACCGTCCTGGTGTTCGCTGCTCTGTATTGTCGGCAAAAGTTCAAAGAGAAGGTGGCTTGGGTGTGAGGGGTCCAAAGTGATATTTCGATCCCTTTTCTTCATTCTGGATATATACAGTTCTTGTAGTGTGGGTAGGGGAGTGCCGATAATCCTTTCAGCAGTCCGAACCGTCCTTTGTAGTCCTCTGATGTCTGCTTTTGTAGCTGAGCCAAACCAGACAGTTATTGAAGTGCACAGGACGGATTCAATGACGGCTGAGTAGAACATTTGGACTCATGTGGTGTCTACAAGTGTTAAATAAACACTGGTGATTTTATTGTGGAAACACTATAGATCCACATAAAATTGTGTAGACAGAGCTTACACTAATGAATTTCCAGTGAACCAGTGTCTAGCTGAAGCATATTTTCATCAGCAGCAGCTATTTTCATAACTGCAGCACTAATGCTGGACAGAAATCTGTAACTAATTTTCTGTATACACTGACCAAACCTAACCTGTGTAACTCTATTACAGGAGAGACATTGTTTTCAGGGAATATGCTATGGTTTTTGATATGCTAGTGAACCACAAAGGGTTCTTGCTTTTATTTAAAAAAATAATAATAATCAGAATAACTTCAAGTCAACTAAGTTATGGTGATATTAGGGAAAGAAAATTTTTGGTCATCAATTTTGTGTTCATTCATGTCATCTCAACTCAACATTTGAGTCATCTCCAAATCTGTCTTCTGTAGAGCACAGTTTATATATAGATATGCATATAGAACTCATACCTTTGAGTAATATATGGCATGCTACTACTGTAGATATGCTAGGCCTATTTATGCGATACAAGTTAAAATGTTACAGTCCTACACCTATTTGATCATCTCCAATATCTGAGAACTCATTAGTAGGCATAGTGAAGCAATGAACCCTGAAGCATGTTATCATAGTGCATTTTAGCTATTGATGCACATAATCACCAAGAAATAATCTGCATTTAGATTTTTAAACATTACCAAATGTCTTGAATTGACTGATTAGTGTTATATCTGTTTACAGTCAACAGACAATTTTTAATTTGAGCAGCAGGGAAGGCAGAAAATATGGGAGAAATCGGCCCAAGAATAAACCTGGCTTAAGGGATCAGAATGCAACACAAAATCTTAAATTGGAAATTCCCCAATCACCCGGTAAATATACAGTATGTTTGCTGATTTTCTGATTTTGCCCACCCAGATCAAGAGTAGGCGAAATCAGGAAATCTGCAAATATATAGATTTACTTAGTGATTGAGGAATTTTCAACTTAAGATTTTGTCTTGCAGGTGGCTGGGTGAAACTATAGACAATAAATCATGAAAAACTGAAAACTCTTCTCAAAGAAACTGAAGTGCTACAGGTAACTAAATTTTCCAATAACAGCTTAGTCTTGCGCTTACAAAATTACCTAAACACTGAGTACTAAATCAGTGGGAAGTTTTCCTTGAACACAGCCCAGGACAGATGAGGGCCATTCACAATAACTACCTGGAAAATTGCTCATCTCACCCCCTAGTGACCAGGATCAACCTAGTAGGTAAGCCAGTAATTTGATCCACATTTGCAGTGGAACAATGGAATGCAAAAGGAACTCTAACCTTGACACTGGCACACGTTTCGTAAACAAATGAGTTACAAACTAAATGAAAATCGGGTGACTCTTGATGTATCTGGTGACAGGCAGATGCTTGAGATACATTTTTGTAATCAGTGTCACTTTTGTCTGCCTTTTGGCTGAGATCCAGCACTGCCTTTTATGAAAGAGCTAAAAGAAGGTACTGTATTATGTTTTGGCATTGCACATAGAATATTCTGAATTTGGCAAAACTAGACTTTACTGATCTTTGAAAAGGTTTCTACATTGCTAGTCTTCAAATCTGTAAGAACATGTTTCCCGTTTTTTCACCCTCCCTTTGATTCTTTAGATTATCTTACATTGTTGCCGAATAGGATACAGGATGTAGGTCATTTTCCAGTATGTTATCTTCTCTGTTTGTTAGCATTTTACATTTCAGGCCCAACTTGGTGACTTGAGCCATCTGTTCCTCTCTCACATTGGGCTTTCCTCTTCATCTCCTTTCACCCAATTGCAGAAGGTCTAGAAATCTAAGTATTGCAGGGGGGACTCTGATCCTACCATAGGGTATAGTTTATAACAAATAAGCTTTAATCAAATGAAATACAGTGTTAATCTAACTTCTAAACTCAGTGAAATTAACAGCATAACTCATATTATGGGTGTCTGTATAAAATACTTTTTTACATGATACCTTGTATGTGTGTGTGTGTGTGTCTGTGTCCTCAGTGGAATCTCCTGAGTGCAGTCCAGGGGGTCACACAGTTTTGCAGAACCCATACCGGAGCACAAGCTTCAGTTCCCAGCAGGGTCCCCAGTCAGGCCTGCAGGAGAAGCTCATCTGTGACCACTCACTGACACCCGGCTGGTATAAGTTCCAGATCTTTGATAAACCAGCTCAAATGCCCACCAAGTGTGTTGAGGTACAGTAAATATGTTTAATTTACCCAAAGTTAGAATCCAATGTTAGGCTCAAATGGTGTAATGTTGGTGCACGATGAAACTTGAGAGTTCAGCTGGTTTAAAAGTCTGCTGTAGTTATTTAGGTTTCGTTACCATTTTCAAGGAAACAGTAAAAGAAAGAAGGTGGCATAGTGGTTAGCCTCACACCTCTAGATCTGTATATCTTGCCTTCAGTCTGTGTGTGTGTGTGTGTGTGTGTGTGTGTGTGTGTGTGTGTGTGTGTGTGTGTGTGTGTGTGTGTGTGTGGTTTGCATGGTCTCCCACATTCACATTCTCATGGCACACACATTCTCATGGCCCACTTTGTGCCAGGGGTTCCCTGGGATATGCTCCAGTCCCTTCACAACCCTAAAAATGATAAGAGGTATGAAAAATCGAACGACCCTTAATCTCAGTTTAAGCCAACTTAAAATATATGTTTGAAGAGCCTGGTGTTCAGTGATATAATGTGAGAGGAAGTAAGTATAGAAAGGTCATATATTGCGATGTTACTTTCTGTGATATGCCTAGGTGAATCACTGTGGTACCCAGGCTCCAGTGTGGCTCTCTCTAGCTGAAGGGGAGACTCTTCCACACCCCCTGGAGGTCAAGAAGTTAACAGCGTGTGCTACCTGGCAGTTGTTCAGCGGACCTAATAAGGAGTGCTGTCTGTTTCGAATGCCTGTTACTGTGCGTAACTGCGGGCAGTTTTATGTGTACCAGCTACAGCCTACACAGGGATGTATGGCCTACTGTGCTGAGGGTAAGTGATTCAGCCTCATAAATATACAAGGGCAGTGTTAATTAATGAACATTATTCAATGTTATTAGTACTTTTCATATGTATGTCCCTGAATTTTGTATGTACAGAAATGTCCGATTCCCCTGGACCAACCTATGAACCAGAGCACAGGAACAAAGATGGAAGTTGTAATGGTAAACCCAATGCATGCAGATCATAATTTATTGTGCAATAATGTCGCTGATGATGCTATTAAAGTTATTTTTTGACATTATACCAAACCCAATGACCTATGTGTCCCTCGATTCAGTGCTGAATCATCCAGCACTTTTTTGTATTGTAATATAGAATGATTTCTTGTCTGCATTTTTATATTTAGAAGCAGTTTGTTTGGGTCTCTACAGGTTCCTTTTCATGCAAGCCAAAATAATTAGGGTCAGAGATGCCAAATCTCCAGAAAGTCTACTTAATGAGCTTAACATATGTGTTTACATGTTGTGCTTTAGCCTGCAGTGTTGCCATGGCATCCAGTGGAATTGAGTAAAAACTCAGCTGGTATCAGTGGGGCCCATAATGATTTTGAGTTCTTCATAGAACCTTAATCATAACAGGAGACAAATATAATAGAAGATATTTCCTAATCATATTATTTTTATTCCTTTTTTGGTGCAGGAACACCACTGACATTTTGACACACAGGATCTGATTACAAACTCAATCTGCATATGTCTATTTTGCAACAACAGAAATGTGACATTACTGTGTGAGGATATCCCATTTAGGAAGCACGTTTTTAGACATCTTTACACACCACCACGTTCATTATCCAACAGCAGCATTGCAAGAACTTTCTCACTCACTCACTCACTCACTCACTCACTCACTCACTCACTCACTCACTCACTCACTCACTCACTCACTCATCTATACCACTTAATCCTGTATTCAAGGTCACGGGGGTCCTGGAGCCTATCCCAGGCCCCCTTAGGGCACATGGCAGGGTACACCCTGGACAGGGTGCCAATCCATTGCAGGGCACAGACACACACACATACACTCACTCATTCACACACTATGGGCAATTTGGGAACACCAATTAGCCTAATCTACATGTCTTTGGACTGTGGGAGGAAACCGGAGTCATTGCAAAAAATTAATAAAACATGTTTTTTTTTGTTTTTTTTAAATGTTTTTATTATGGCTTGTACAACATGTTGGCATGGTGGTTAGTTCTGTGGCCTTGAAACTCCAGGGCCGATAGTTTGAGTCCTACCTCCGGTCTGTGTACGCGAGTTTAAATCTTTTCCTCATGCTTTGGTGGGTTTTCCTTCGGTTTCCTCCCACAGTTCAAAGACATGTCCAAATTGCCCATAGTGTGTTAATGAGTGTGTGAGTATGTGTGTGTGCGCGCCATGCGATGGATTGGCACCCTGTCCTGGGTGTACCCTGATTAGTGCCTGATGTCTCCTGGGATAGACTACAGGCCTCCCATGACACTGTACAGCGCAATCTGTATAAAAACAAAATTAAGAATGTATGAATGTAGTTCCCATACATCATGTGTTTGTTTTTTTGTTTTTGTACTATTCATGTGTTTGCCATTGTCCCGTCAGTGGCTTTTTACCCTATTGTGTTCACCTGTTTTAATTTATTTATTTGTATTTAGATATTCTTTGGTTAGTTGTCTTATCATTGATACTTATGTCATAAATGCATGAACGTATACCTTAAAGTATGAAATTTTTTTTATTTTCTGTTTCTGCTTCATTAATAACGCTTAATAATGCCTAATAAGGTCTAATAATGCTCTCCTGTGCTTGGACTCAAGCCAGGACTCTAATTATGATTATCAGACTCACCTTAATAAACCCAATGTAGAGTTTACGTACTGTAGGTGTTCTGTGTCATTTCGCCTATTAGATGTTTTGGTGAAATATATTTCTGATTTATTAAAAAATAAAATGTATATAAAAAAATGATATGAAGAATTGTCTTTGTTGTCTGTTTTCCAGAATTCAGCTGATATCTACCTGGATTGTCCCAGATGTGTAGATAATATAAGTGCATTAAGCTTGTATTTTACTTGTAGACTTCGTAATCATAATTGATCAAATTCCCTTTTTTTCTTGACAGATAAGCAAACTCCATCTCCATCAGTCCCAGAGATTGTGGCTGAGCTGTCAGGATCCAGCGTGTTCTTGAAGTGTATTTTTGATGGCCAGAGTGGGAACAGCTCTTTAGGATTTGTGGTGACCTGGTGGCGGCTTTCACCAAATGGAAACAAAGAGGAACTTAGGCAGGAGACAACTTTACAGACTTCAGCCTTTATCGAGTTGGATGGTATCAACCTTCGGCTTGGAGACAGGGTAAGTAATTTTATAGAAGGTATTCAGTTTACATAAATCATTACATCACAGTGCACAGTGCACTGCAGCACCTGATTCATACACTACCTTTTAAGACTTGTTATGTATCTGAATGTGGATTTTCTGTTATTTTGTACAGATCTATTGCAGCTGCTCCAGTTTCTTTCTAGATGGTCCAGACAGACAGAGTCTTGCAGTAGAGAGTGTGGAATTCTTTGCAGGGATTCGAGTATGTTCACAGATATCCTTTTTTTATTGCAATGTGGTTAGACTAATTATCACAAAATAATGGATAACATCATGGCTTCTATGCTTTGGTTGGATTGTAGCTGCAGCCCAAACTTGCTTCTATCTTGGAGGATGGAAAGGAGCATGAGTTGGTCATAGAGAGCACTGTTCCTGTACCCTGTCTTTCAGAGACATGCACGCTTCCATTGCAGCTCAGTACCAGTAGCCAAGGTACATATTTTTAACACTACGTAACTAAATCTTGCTAAATCCACTGAGTGGAAAAGATCTTTTTAATAATCATTCATACATGGTATTTAAATTAGTAATCAACGCTTTAGATCAAGGTTACCCAAACTGACAATATATAGTATATTGTTATTAAACCACGTATGTAGGCGTTTGTATGATTTATATAATAAGAAGGATAAGTTACATAATCAACACATGCATCAACCAATGTTTGTAACTGCTTGTTCTGCTTTGTACAGTAAAACCTTGGATTACAAGTAACTTTGTCTGTGAGTGTTTTGCAAGACGAGCAAAAATTTATAATCAATTTTAACTTGTAAACGAGCAAGGTCTTGAAATACGTGTCGTATTTGTCTCAAAACGCTTTGTCTGCCGAGCATCGCGTGATTACAACTGAGCCTATGGTTCTTCTCGCTCTGTTGCCTCATGCTCAGGCTTAGTGCGTGTGCCTCACTCGTAAAGACAACATCCATGCGCGTGTATACTCTTTACTGTAGCATTGTGACCATGTGTGTGCGTGTATAGCATTTTTGGTTATTTTGTGTCCAAGTGGTAATGGCTATTCTTTGACTGCATAGTGTAACAATGGCCCCCGTGCAGGAGATGAATCTGTTTAATGACGATGCAATGTCAGATTTCCGCAAAATCCTCGAAAGGAGGCAAAAACAAAATGTCAATAGATCGTTTCCTTGTTCAAGTCACACAAAAAGAAAAAGATTCCAGTGAGCCAACAAATAGCAGTGATTCCGTTAGTGATACTGAAATTTGTCACTAAAATTCACTTTGATATATGAGTGTTTTGGATTACAAGCATGTTTTTGTAACAAATTATGCTCGCAATCCTAGGATAACTATTTAATTTTGAAGTGCATGTCTAGTCTAAGCTGTTGTCTGTTCAGATGAGGAGGTGCTGGGTCCTGATCTGGCTCTGTCCTCCTGTGAGGTGAAGCTGTCACATGCTCCCTGCCAGAACGGAGTGTGCAGCCAGGGACTTCTTCACTACAGCGCAGTGACTGATCTCAGCAAGGATGGAGATAGAATCACTGAGATCTCCATCAAACCTATAGTCAGCACTGATTTCCTCTGGAATGGATATACACCAGAAAGTGTGCAGGTATTTCAAAGAGATATTGCTCAAGTCTGTAATGCTGTCATATTATGTATGTTATAGAGTCTGTATAAATTTTGTAAAATGATATGTTTTTTTATTTTATTTTTTTTTTTTAGATCAAGATAAAGGATATACTACCTGCTTATTGTTACATTTTCACTGACCCTCACATCATAACATTTGATGGCAGGTACAGTAATACATTTAAAAAATATTACATAGGAAAAAGAATACATGTGAGTGAGTTAGTGTACAAGCACAATGCACATGCATTGGATTTAAAATGGTACTGGAAGCATTGACTAATAAGCGCTTACCTGTTCCCTGCTCCTAGGACATATGATAACTTCCATGTAGGCACATTCGTCCTATACAAGAGCACAGTTCGGCTGTTCGAAGTGCACGTCCGCCAGTGGGAGTGTGCTAGTATAACAGCCCACCCCACGTCCTGTGTATGTGGCTTTGCAGTCAGAGATGGAGCCGCGGTCATCTCTTTTGACATGTGTAATGGACTGGCTGGAGAAACAAAGCCACGCCTCATAGTGAAGAATGGAGATCTGGCAAAGAGGGGAATTCGCATCACTGAGTCTTATCAGGGTCGGAAAGTCACTGTAAGGCACTGTTACCCAAACTACAGTAAATAATTAAATAGTGTAGTCTTAATGGTAATTCTTATAAACTTTATAATTGTGAGTTACAATTTTATACTGTAGTTGCTAGAGTCAGCTCATTCTGATCTTACTTTAACTTTAAATTATTTGCATGGTCTTTTCAACAGAAGGTGCACACTTGTGTAGATGCATGAATATACTGTATATTTAATAAACTCTCTCTCTGTTATAGGTGACATTCTCTTCAGGTGCATTTGTTCGGGCGGATGTAGCTGACTGGGGCATGAGCCTGACTGTGATGGCTCCAGGGTCTGACCGGAGCCACACTGAGGGTCTTTGTGGAACTTTTGATGGACAACCACTCAATGATTACCACAGAGCAGGAGGGGAAACTTTAAAAGATAGTAATTCTTTTATTAACGCATGGAGGTAAGACCTTTAATTCATAATGTATTCATCTGGTGAAAAAAAGGTTTTCATGAAAAATTAGAATCAGTGAGTTTCTGTTTTTTTCTCAGTGTGTTTTATATATTTCTGATTTAAAACAATATCTCCGTCCCAACCCTAATCTTAGTTTTGATTTTAATTTAGATTAATTGGTGGGGATTTGCATTATTACAATGCCTTTTGCTGACCTTTTTAGAAGGTTGCACTATTATACAATAAACAACAAAAAGTATCACATACGAATAATATTTTTTATATATCATACGAGAATTCTGTTAAAAAACATTTGCAAATGTTTTCCATAGAACCAGTTGCTTATATGATTTTCATTATGTTTAAATTTCATGGCATTTAGTTCAAATCAATGAAAGGTGAATTTTAATGGAATGATGTTCAATTTTTTGGTCCATAGGCTAGAACCAAGCAGCAGCTTTTTTGACAAAATCCCAGCCTACGAGAACCAAATGAGCATCCGTCCCTTTTGCCACTGTGAGAAGGCGCCACGTCAATCAAACCTTACACCTAATCTTCCCTCTAGCTCTTTCCCCTGCATTCATTTGACTACCTTTCACTCCCCTTCTATAATCCCTTCCCGGGATATCACAGCAGAATATATCAGACCCATCAAGCCTCTCACAGGCAGTCCGAGAAATCATCGGAAGGCACACCGACAGGCTACTGGCACTCAGAGTCGAGGGAGGTACCAGAACCACAAACAAGCATCATCGGCCAATGCCGATCAGAGTGTAAGCCAGTCACACTCAGAGAGCTTTAAGTATTTTTTCCCTGAAGACCAGGTTCTATCTACACATCCCGAACTACCAGCACCAACATGGCCTACTGAGTCTGGTCTAACCGAGGCAGATGCCCAGAGGCTGTGTGGTGATGCCTTGCATAACTCCACTGTGGCACTTGGCTGTGTTGGCCTATTGGATGAGGTGATGGAGAAGGCACTGCAAATGTGTGTGATAGACCAGCAGCTAAAGGATGAAAGAGCCTGGCTTGTAGCCACCTTGCCCCTTTTGGAGAATGAGTGCGAGAGGAGAGTGGTGCAAAAAAAAGGAAGAAGGGAGGAGCTCGGGGACGTCCTTGCCTTCCTTAAGTGTCCGAACAATTGCAATGGCAACGGGCAATGCACAGAGCGTGGGTGTATGTGTTTTCCTGGGTTTGGCTCATATGACTGCAGCCAGGTCTCTGGTGAGTCCAGAAGAGCTACACATGCAACAAAAAATAGTAGAATCTAAAAAAATATTTTCTTTTTTTGGGAGAATGCGCCAGCAAGTACAAAAGACAATGACTTCCCACAGTACATACAATCTGCTATATAATTTACATATTATAGTGTATATAACTATTATAGTAAATTTATACCATATTGCTATTTATTGTTGATGTTAATTACTTTTAAAATTACACATTATGAAACAATCACAAGTCATTCATTAATGAATAATATATATATATATACTTTGGCAATATTTTGGCTATATATATATATATATATATATATATATATATATA
>JAAGKR010001379.1:0-125443 GCA_011419295.1 Clarias macrocephalus
CTTATGGCAGACCTCTTTCAACCTACACAAGTAAACTCCACTATTTTCACTTTCTGTGTACAGTACATAGCAGTTTCCTGGAGGGCAAGCGAGATACTTAGTTGGTCAACTTGAAACATACATCATATGTGCATATTAAATTTAGAGATTGAAAATGTAGTTACGTTTGCTTTAGATCAGTAGTACTAGCTGTGCATTTGGCATTTATTCTGATGACTAGAATCAACTTTCTGGGAAAATTAAAAATTATTTTTATTATGTTTAGTTTGAGGAACAGACATTATCTCTACATGGAGAAACGTAAGTAACGCCTTTTAGGCTGTAAGCAGGTTAGACTAGGACCAGATTGTCAGCAATTAAGGTCTGATCTAAAACTATAAGCTATATTGCATAAAATGAGAGCAGCACCTTCCTGCGTGGGATGTTATCTACTCTCCTTACAAGAATAGATTTGATTTGAATAGTAATCCAATTAGCAATAAAGCCCACACTGTTGTAATAGCACCACTTGAGCATCCAAATGAAAATGTAATAATAATAATAACAATAATAAAATCAAGCACTCTTCAGTTATTTTTTCAAAAGGAAGTACCCATGACGACATCTGTTTAAACATCAATCCTTTCAAAGACTTCCAAGCAAAACCTAGTGCTAACAGGCATAAAGGTTTTTGCTACAGCACGCCTGCATCAAGGCCCAAATTTACTTGGATAATATTCAGGCAGAACAAGGAGAATTAATGTTTAGTATCAAAATTATGAAATCTGATCTTTGTATCTTTCAATAAAAGTATCAGTCAAATAAAGTAAAGATATATTTTAATCTTTTGGTTGACTTGGACTCATTAACAACAACAAATGTGTACAGTAGGGTTTAAGAGGCAGGCTGCTTCACAGGAGCATCCGCAGTTTTAGTCTTTAAAGTGGGACTTGGTTCACATACAACGCATGGAGACTCTGTGTAATCAGGCTCGAAAGCGTCCTTCAGCTCTCGGGAGATATAAACCCAGCTCTGAAAGAAAAAGGATTGAAAATGGTGTAAGGGATTTAAATTTAGTTATTAAAGAATAATTAAGAATCTTTAATAAAGAATCATTATGGAGATAGATACCTCAACATTGCCATTATATTTCTTAAATAAATCCTGTAAGCTCTTGCTTGGGTCAGGTACCACAGGAACGAAAACAACTTTAATCCTTCAAGTAACAAGGGCAAGACTTAAAAGAAAAAAAACAACAGCAGCCAAAACATTAATAAATATATGAGTAAATTTGTACATCTGCCTTACCGTTCACTATAGTACAACAGCAAAGAAAGGCTGACGAGGATAATTACTCCCAGAACAGACCCCAACACATTCCAGTACACCTGCGGCTGTGATGTATTCGTTACAGCTGGAAAGAAATATGATTAATGCAAGTTTGTGGGCAGGACTAGATGAAAATGACAATTTTAAACACTGATTAAGTGAACATCTGCACACACTGGCAAGCTTGCGTGTATTCCACTGCACCGGATCACTCCAGTCATTCCAAATATCAGAAGCACCACATTTCTCTGACATTCTTCTTTGTACTTTGAACGTATACACGACGCCACTGGAGACAGGAGACACGCAGTATGAAGTTGTGTCCTTTGGTTTAGTGATCTGTTTGGGACAGAAAGATAGAAGTCATATTATGCATGTGAAAGAATGTGCCGGTGGCATGGAATATCATGGTAAAAACTAAAAGTGCACACTAAAAAGTGCACACTAAAAAGAAGAAAATACATGACATTTCCATCTTTAAAGATACACAGAATTATACACCCATAGTTAATCTATGGATTAACTTCCTGGTCTCACATCACAGTAATGAAAGTGACAAATTTTCGTTACATTAAAGCCTTTAGTTGTTTTTGTATTTACACTCCACTATGTATAACCATTTGACTCATAGATATTCATCAGTCTATAAGTGATGGCGCAGGTAAATGAATTTTTTTGACAATGATGAAGCCTGTTAGAATAACATTACAGCCAGGGATTGGACATCTCAACATTAAGGCATTAAGGCTGCTTACCTTCCATGGGCCAGAGGCTTTCTGATAGCCTACCACATAATCCACACATTTTTGGTTCTCGAAATTATTCCTTATCCAGCTCACACAGACTGCTTCGCCTTTATCCCTTGCGGACACGGACAGGTTATAGGGAGGGCTGAGCTTCACTGGACACACAAACAGCACATGATGCGTGAGCAATCTCTGCAGTCTTAGACTGGTGGTAATGGTTATTGCTTGTAAGCTGTATTTAATGCCCAAACATAATTTATCATGAGTTCTCAAAGCTTTTACATCCACTTCTACTCATGCTTTTGTGATTCAAACAACTGGCTTATGTTCAGAAATAAAGTTAAATAATATTATTTTGGATAACAAATGTGGCCACATATATCTGACCGAAAAAACTAAACCAGAAATGTGGCTTGTAATGTGAACGTATCCTTTGAGTGTTCACTTTTTTTGAGCAGTGCGGAGACCCGGTTAAAGGTTTTGATACAAGTTTTGTGTGTGTGGTTAGAAGGTAGTTTGTTGCTGCTTCACTGTGGCTAAAATGTAAAATCCTACTGGTTTTGAACGCAGCATTTTGAGCATGATTGGGGTTGATTTTAAGGGGTTAATTATTTTTGATTGACATCTTTAAGCCATTCGACGTGATGTTTCTTGTTTTCCAAACAGATCAAGGTCCACAGTTTTCCTTAGCACTCAGGAGACCTGGCTAAACGTTTTTGATAGAGATTAATGCAAAATTAAGGGATATACAGCCATCTAGTCCAACTCCAAAAAAAAAACTGAATTTTGGAAAAAACATTGATCTTATTCCTTAGAAAAATACTAACATTTTGTAAAAAAAAATCTGTACAACCTGTATTTTTTTCCAGTGTTTTGGGGCTTGAAAAAAAAAAAGTACTCCTACTAATAATAGGAGCCCCTACTAATAACTCTTGTTACTAATTTGCTTCACTGTAACCAAAGGGGGAAAAAAACTTAAACTGTGCTATGCTTGGGGATCATTAGGTCCCCTGTGAAAAGCATGGGCTTGGAGCTTTTTTAAAACAGTGGATTTTTTAAAATCTAATCCCAATTTATTTAAAAAACAGTAATTATATTAATATTTTGTATCAGCAGGTTTGTAATTTAGGTAATTATTACCAATTTGAACTTGTTAATCTTTCCTTAATGTACAAGCTTAATGCAAATTTTTAACTCTGACATTCTCTTACCTCTTTGTTTTAGCTCTGTGTAATTTTTACAGATTGTCAAATTTCCTCCAATAAAGAGCTTTGTGTAGAAATAATCAAACCGCTTTATCGTGCCATTTATCGGGCCCATCCTGCATCCTACATTCTGACCGTCCTCCTGGAGATACTCCGTACACTCACGGACTGATTCACCCCAAAACCTGATGAGCGAGAAATGCATTAATGCACCTTCATCCACGTCAACAATAAACAGAAATACATCTATAAACAGAAATAGCTAGAAGGCTTAGTTATTGGAGAGAAAAGAGTGCTGCACGGACTCACATACTGCTAAAGGTGTAGTTTATCTGCTGCATTTGTGGTTTGTTCCAGGTGCATTCAATATACTCCAGGTTGAGGATCAAACAGCTGATGTTGAACCTGTCATCTGTAGTGACACACTGCCCATCTGCACATGGAATACAAGACAAGATCTTTCTTAACATTCTTATTTATTCATTTAGTTGAGGCAACATTTCCAGCAATCAACCAGAAACATCTGTAAGGCATTTGTAACAGAGACAACAACTAGAGAGAGTAACAACTAAATGTTAAGTACACTGCAGTCATTTATGTAATTTACTTCATGTCATTTTGTTCCGTTTATACCACACAACCTGCATGAAGAAAGAAAGTTACATATAGTGGAATGTTCGTAAAACAAGTTAGATCTAGATCCATCACCTACAACTATACAGAAAATACAAGGGGCGTTCAAGTCTTAAAACACAGTATGGTGACTTAAAACCAAGACTTAAAACACAGTATGGTGATGAGACTTAGTTGCAGTAACACATTTGAATCCTGCAAACATTTTAAAGAGGGCTGTACGTCCGTGAATGACCGTGATTAGGAGTCCACAGTAGTCGTTTCCATGAACATTCAGCGAGTGGAACGCCGGATCTTTGAAAATTGGCAGAGAACACGTGACCAACTTGTGGAATAGTTACTGCCACATCCCCTGTACAATCTGGACCTACTTTCAAGCCATTTCCACATGTTTTGGCAATTAAAGGAGCTCCTGGGAGGCCGGTGTTTCAGACGTGAAGCAGACAGTCTGATCATGGCTCAACATACCAAGAAAACTGTCTACCTTGATGGTATACAAGCACTCCTGAAATGTTGTGGTAAATGCATTAGTGTAGCAGGGGATTATAAAGAGAAATAAAAGTAGTCTTTCCTCACAAAACTGTTAATATTCTGAACAGTCGAAAGTCCTGGTTTGGTTTGAACACCACTCATAATTAATTCACCATTTTAATCTTTTCTTTTTTAATCTAATAAAACAAAATTTATGCCGGTCACATTACCATAAAGCTTTCAGTTCTACAGACTTTGCCATGTTGGAAAAATTGTACCCAACAGAGCACCATGCATTTACGTAAGAATAGGACACACACTAGTATTTCACTGGACCACCTTTTGCTTTCATTACAGCAATGGCATAGTTTTGATAAGCTTACGTATTTATTTCTATCCAGTCGTATTAATTACTCTCCGAGATCTAGTAGGATTCTCCAGTACTTCCCAAAGATTCTCAATGAAGATAAGATCTGGACTCTGTCATTGTCAATCCATGTGTGAAAAAGATTTCTCATGCTCCCTGAACCACTCTTTCACTATTTGAGCTTGATGAATTCTAGCATTGTCATTTTGGAATGGAAAAATCCATTGATGAAATAATCTGGTCATTTAGTATAATCAGGTTATCAGTTCAACTCATTTTTGGCCACATAACATTGCTGAACCTAGACCTGACCAACCGAAGCAACCCCAGATCATAAAACTGCCCCAACAGGCTTATACGGTAGGCACTCTACATGATGGACTTCATCCACTTCTTTTCTAACCCTGATGTGGCAAGTTTTATGGCCATGCAGATCATATACAACATAACAATGTATTAAACAGCACAATGCAATCTGATTAAAAAGAAAAAAGAGAGAGCCTGCATGACGAATCTTAATGTCAAAAATGATGCATGGGGAATCCCCACAAACTTTCCGAACCTGTTTTTAGTGAAGGTAAAATCTATACCAAAGGAAATTATTTTCGATTCATCTAGTTAAATTTTAAAATATATATATTACATATTTAAAATTGTTCCTTATTCATAAATAACTTTCATTATTCACAATATTTAACACAATTCAGATTCTTCCTTATTTTTGTTGATCAACTCAAAATGAATTACATATTCACGATTAATTGTAAGAAGAGTATTTTAGACTTACTGTGTGAAAGTTGAGCTCTAGCTATCCAGCATGCCTGAAAAAATAATAAAATCACGACCAGTGGTAAACAAGTCATGCTCTCATAGTAAAGTTCTCAAAAGAGCGTTGTGTGAAAGACACCGCTTGTGAAACACAGGATGTAGGCTAAGACATACATCCTCATTTTAAACGTCCTCCCACGCACTTACATGACGTTGCTACGTCATGTTCATGCTGCTTAATGAGAGGAAAATACGTCGCTGGAACGGACTTCATAGGAAAATACTTTATTAATCATTTAGGAAAGAAATGTACATATACATAATGCTATACAGTTGTTTTTGGATAACATTAATATTAAAATCTATTTCTATACTATAAAGTTACAACAGTAACAATACCAATATCCATCTCTGATCAGTTAAATTGGTCCATGGTCCTAAGCCTAAGAAAATCCTGTGTCGTTTGACAGTCTGTTATTCCCCAAAAAAGCAGTTTGGTTGTGTGATTTCTCTCCATATTAATGTTCAACACACAACATGTAGCAATGGTCAAACAAATCCAACTGCTTTGTCCAAAAACTTGGCGAAGTTTTCAGGCTGACCACGCTGGAACGGTAGCAGTGATGACAGGTCCATGTCATGCAGAGTCTCCGCAAGAGTACTAGAACTGGGGAGAAAAAAAAGGGTTTAAAACCTGATGACTTCTGACTATGCAAAAAATTGTAATTTATAATATTTTATGTGAGTATGTGATTTCCTATATTACCTGCACAGAAAGCTAAGAAGCAAAGAAGCTTTTGGCACTCATAATTAGATAAATGTACAAATACTTGGAAGAAAACAGCTCACACCCCAAAAGTTTTTTTTTTTTTTTTTAATTTTTTTTAAGTATGACTATGACTTTTAAGTTGTGTGTGCTGCAAAGATAACTGAATAAGCATATAATGAAAATGTGCTATGGCATGGTGGGACTTGGCCTTTCATGCTCATTAAAATGTGTTATTCATATCAAATGGTAATATTCTGGTTGTCCCTTAAATAAAAAAAAACATATAAAGAAGGCCTAATTTAATGCCATTTTAAGGTCAGAGTTGGTGGCAGTGACACACCATAGACGTCACATTACATGAGTGTGGTAATTTAAATGGAGCACTTTTTAATGCACACTGCTGTCTTGTGACTATATGACATAATTACATGTTTAAAATTATGTTTAAAAGTGATACACATGAGCCTTTCTTAGAAATACTTTGTTGTCAAAAAAGATCAAACTGTTCATGGTGTCAATTCCACAAAATCTTATAAACCCTTGAGGTTCTGCTCCTTGTTGATGTGAAATCATACAATTTATATAGATTTTTTCTGCAGGTTCATGCTGTGAATTTTTCTCCCACCCCTACATTTATTCTTCTGGACTTCAGATGACTGAAATGACTAAGGTGGTCACTATGAAAGATTGAAATCATTGCATTGATCATGAGATCAATATGGCTGACTTTTGCTTTGTAACACGGCATATTATAATGCTTTAAGTAGAAACGGAACAAAATGACATGAAGTAAATTACATAAATGACAGGAGTGGAGTATTAGTAGCATTGGAAGATGGGTTTGGAAGTTGGAAGTTAATAATGCAATAATCCAATGGCTATTGGCTAATGACTTCCAGCATGATAATGTGCTGGTTATATGAAAGTCAGCAATACCTAATAAAATGGCCAATAAATAAAGATACAAAGAAATTCTAAGAAATAATGAAGCATGAGTGTGTATCCGTGTACAGATGAAATGTAGGCACATGACCCAAACCTGCAGGTGCAGTAGAGGAGGTGGCCATCAGCCTGCAGTTGCTTGGCCAGCTCCAGCTGATGGTTGTCCATTAATTTATCGTTAACGACGACAAGAAGAGGCTTTCCAGCTCCTAAAACCTCCAGACAACTCCCAGCACCTAGAAAGACAAATAAACCCAGTTAAAACCACAGAGCATGGAGAGGACAAACAGAAACTTAAGGGTGAATTCTAAAATGTTTAGCATAGAAAAAAAACTTAATGTGTTAATAAAACTATGAAAACAAGAATGAAGCAATGTCAAATCACCAGTATAATTTTAGAAAAGGAAACCACAGCCCCATCCCGGTCCTTGCAGTTCACCTGTATGACCAAATGCTCAGTGGAGGATGCAGTCAACACGGGCCTCCACTACATCCTTAACCTTGTAGATGAGGCCAGTGTCTTAGACAGAATTCTTTTTGTGGTCTCACCTTTCCGTGTTCTCATCCCTAAATGAGTGGATGCCACACTTTTTCAGCTGGATGTCCCACCTGAAGGGTGTCAGTGGATCACTAAAAGCATATGTGCCCTTCAAAAGTGCATATACTCTGTATTACTAAACTATTTATACATAAACAGCGGAATTTCTGTCCACATCTCGGTTAAACCAACCATGTTCGCAAATAACAGCACTGTAGCAGGTCACGTAGTGGACATTGAGGAGACAGCATACTGCATCGAAGTAGCACAATTTGTTTAAAAGCTTAAGAGTAATAACCAGCTTGGTCACTTACAAACCTGTTGAGACAGTTCAGGAACTAGTGTTGCACTGTGTACTGTTGTACGAGAGTTTGGAGAAAATTTGGAATTATACCTACATTTTGAGATAATCAGCCCTTTAATGTGCATATTGTCTACTGTATATGATCTGGCTAACAGTAATCTGTCTCTCTAACACCAGTAAGGTGGATGTGTCTCTAAGAAACCCTGGTCACCGGCATTTGTAGTATTGTAGTCAGTTACGGAGCATCTATAAAGTGCATGACATAAATCTTTTGAAATAATATGAAAGTATGACGTAACCTATTCCTAGCCAATAATCAATCTAACCAGAATCACACACTATAACACATTTATTACACTAACTTTTCTAACCTATTTTTAAACTAACAAAATATATTGCCTCTGTCCCAAAGAAAAACGTACAAAAGAAAGCATCAAAATTTATGACTGTACTGGTATCAGAACAAAAATATTGGTCTTGTGACACACAAGTCTGAATATAAAAAAAAAAACTGTTTGGCTTTACAGAGACATTCTGGGACAATTCTGAAAGAATTCTTACATCCTACGTCACTGTGCAGTTTACCTCCTCCCCTCAGTCCAAGAAACTATAACTATCAGCAATTAGGTTACTATTTCCACATATTAAGCAATATTAATATAATAATGTAAAGTAAAATCTAACAGGAAAAATTTAAACATAATAATACATTATTCATAATTATAAACCTTTATAAAGTTTTACTTATTGAGTTATTCATTCAGGCAAACAGGTTTTCACAAAATTTTCTGGATTTCTGGATATTGAACAGAATGGTGTACAAAAAAAGTCCTGTGTGTGGAGTCTGCAGGCTGAAACACTTTACTGATGAGAGAGATCAGAGGAGGATGACCAGACTGATTTGACCTGAAAAGAAGTCTTTAGTAACTCAAAAAAAAGAACACTCCACATCCATGGAAAGCAGAAAGATATGTAACAATGATCTACCGCTAAGAACAAGATTCATGTTACCCAGACTAAAGACGTGGACATTAAATCACTGGGGGAAAAAAGTTGACAGATTTTCTATTCTTTTTCAAGTGGGTGACTTACATAAATGAGCAGGTCTACAGGTGTTCCTATTACAATAAGAATATATTTTACTTGGACACATACATGTAGTGTGGCTTTAAATCTAATTACACTCAATTTATGTATTTGTTATACAGTCATGTTTGCAGGTGACAGACACACTGTATGGCCAAAAGTGTAAGATCTTCTGACCAGTGCTAGATCTTACTATTGCTATCATGGCAGAGGCCAAAATCTAGCGGGAAAACTTCCAAAAACATGTCAAAAGGTACAAAAGATGTCTGTCTGAGGGAGAACCCCAGTGACTTTCCGTGCAAACATGACTATATAACAAATACATAAATTGAGTTTACTGCTCTGGCACTGAAGGAATAAAAATTCTTTTAATAGAATTTATTAAAATAAAACATTTAAATGTAATAGAAATTACATGATTAATGCTTTGTTGCCCTTCCTTTAACAGCTTTAAAAGGAAAAAACTAAACCTGGGCTTAGAATGAGATGCTTGTTCTCATCAGATCTCTTTCAGACAGCCCGTGTTGACCAGGCCTTGACCCTGTTGATGTTTTCCCATTACTTTAAAGTGAACTGTAATTCTATTAACAGTTGAAGGGGGTATGTTAACACTCCTAGCTATTTGTCGCTGAGACAGTCCACCTTCAGCCTGAGCAATGATCCTGGCAGAAATTTCTTTGGAATATTAATTTCTAGGCATGCTTAAGGATGGAAAGAAATAGTTGACATTATTCAACCGTCCAATTCAGGTCTTGCCATTTGCACTGGTTCGGTAACTTAGGCGTCAACCAGCAGAATGAATAATTTTGGTTGTAAATGACCATTCAGTATGGCAGACAAAGACATTTTGGGGAAACGGTGCCACAGAAAGTTAGGGCTCTGGGTTACTGATTTGAAGGTTGGGGGCTCAAGCCCCTGCACCACCAATCTGTCACTGTTGAGCCCTTTACGAGGCCCTTAAAGCAATCTGGTCCAGGGTCAACATATCCTGTAGTGATGGGTCATTCCTGAACGATTTGTTCAATGAACGAATCTTAAGTGTGACTTGGAAAGAACGAGTAATTTCTGGGAATTATTTGTTCCCATGTGAAATATCTCAGGTTCTGTACATGAATTAATTCATCTGTTTCAAATATTCGGATTTCCCAAGTCGTTTGTTCACTGCGTGACAGCACCACACTTAACCAAGGCAGTCTGAGCTGGACACATTAATCACATGACAGCCCGATAAGCTTAACCTACACATTCTGAGCCAGAAAGAGCATTGATTTGTTCATCTCTTGAGTCATTTGGGTCATTACCGTAGACTAAAGATATAACATAACATAACATTATAATTATAACATTATATTTTCGTCTTGTTTGTTGTGTGATCAAAGTTTGCGTAAGTAGTTTTTTACTAGTAGTTTTTTTAGTGATGTAACATGTAAGCTTTTAATTACATTTTGCTAAAATTAACAAAAAAATTAACTTGAAAAAAGATCCGAGTTGGTAGATTCCTATCACTAGTAACCTGGCTGACCCAGTGCTCTGACCCAAGCTTCCTAACTAGGATATATGACTTAATCTTAAATTAAAGTGATGCCAATACTTAAGACAGGGGATTTTGGACCTAAAGGCAATCGGTTTGACCTAAAGTTCTTACCACTATCAGCTAGTGTTCCTTGCTACAAAATGCCCTGCCTATTTTTTTCCTAGGTTAATAATCTGTAATTAAGCAGGAAAACATTTTAATCTAAGCATGAATAAATATTTACAGAAATAAACTACGAAGGTGAGTCAAAACTTATCCACAGTCTGGTTATATTAAAACGTCTGTTGGTCACACTGTTTTTATCAAGGCTTTCCATTCAAGGCTATGTGAGACCCAGTCACTGCTATGCAGTTGTGAACGTGTTACATCAGTTCATTGTTTTAATGGCGGTTCAAGCCAAATGGATGCCCTACTTGTGATTTGTATGAAGGAAGGAAGATCAGCATATTTGTCTTCTGAGGGTGTTGCTGAAACAATTAACGGAGAGAGCACAAGCAGAAGCATTTGAAACACCTTTTGGATAGAGTATCGGTCCCCTTTGGACCGAACGAATGTGAACATAAAAAAATATATATCATTACTGGTGACGAGACATGGATTTATTACTACGAGCCTGAGAGAAAACGGCAGAGTATGGAACATAAGCATCCATGAACGCCGACCAGGAATAAGTTCATAAGTCAATCATCAGCTGGAATATTGATTTTCTGGGATTCTCAAGGGCCAGTATTGGAACATTATCAGGAAGAAATGATCAGGACCTCCATGACAATGTTGCAGAATGAAGTTGCAGAAAACATTTTGAGGTGTTCCTCCCTATAGTCCTGATCTTGCTCCATCAGACTCTCACCCGTTTGGTCCCCTGAGAAGCAGCCGTACGAGGACGCAGCTTTACTTCTGATGAAGAAGTGAAGACAGCAGTGCATTTGTGCATGACACAGCTCTGCTTAAAACATTTTCAATAAGGGAATATGAAAGTTTTTGACAGAGGGACAAAGTGTATTGAAAAGCAAGGAGATTGTGTAAAAAAAAAAGAAAAAAAAAGATGTCTTTGTCTTTTCTAAAAGTTAATTAAAATATATTCTACGGCCTTTGTGACCTTTGTGATGCTGATGTGTGTGTGTGTGTGTGTGTGTGTGTGTGTGTGTGTGTGTGTGTGTGTGTGTGTGTTTAATTGAGCTTCTTACCAGCGTGGCTAATGACTAGATCTGCTCTCTGGATGTCTTTGGCGATAGACTCTTTAAAACGGAAAGCCTCGAGTCTGAGCCCAGGACAGCTGTGAGCGTCAGGAACATACGAGCCTCGTCCAACCTGAAGCACCACGTCCGTGTATCCTCGGAGTTTTAACGCCTGCGAATAGAAATGAAGCTGTGTGGAGTGAAATTTGCAGCATTTGTTTGTCTAGCTAATGTTCGTTAACTGCATGGCGGTTTTGTTAGCACGAGTTAAAGCTGACGTTACTGCAGTAGCTACTCTAAATATCACTGCTTTTAATTTCATACACGCTCGGCACTGACTAACATTACCTCTATAACCTCACGTGACGTCAGGCTGACTATCAGGTCGTCAAAAGAAGTTGTTCCAACTGTCACGAAAACTGTTTTCATTGTGACAGAGACGTGATTATTTACAGAGAAACTGTCAGACTGAGCAAACAAACATGGCGGCGCCTGCTGACTCTCCTCTTCACAATAGTAGTAACTTTATTTATCACACGGCGAATGACTTTAAACTTTTTTATTAATTTTCGGGAATATTTTATTTATTTATTATTAAATAAAATGATTCTAATCTCAAATATAAATTAAATATAAAAACAGCTGTGAACTGGAAACACAGTGCTGTATAGTAGGTAGTTACAGCCAGATACAACAGCGCCATCTGAAGGAGCGGAGAATAAATTACAGCAAGAAAATCTTTAATATATATATATATATATATATATATATATATATATATATATATATATATATATATATATATATCATCCACAGCATTAGCACCACCTGCCTAATATTCAGTAAGTCCCTCACTTTTTCCACCATAATGACCTATGTGTCATTACTATTTTGGTTGACCATTTTTCCTTTCTTAGGTCCTGACCACCGCAGGCTGAGAACATCCCATAATGCAGCCTTTTTGGAGTTGCACTGGCCCAGTTACAATCTGGCCCTTCTCACAATAGCTGTAGGATGTTTTGGAAGCAGAAAAACATGGGCAAGCATAAGGATTTATGTGACTTTGACAAGGGTCAGATTGTGATGGCTAGAGGACTGGGCCTGAGCAACTCCAAGACAGCTCCTAGTCTGCAGTGAAAAATGCTCCTAGTCTGCAGTGATCAGGACATACCAAAAGTAATCTAAAAAAGAAAACCAGTGAAGTGGCAACAGGGTCATGGGTGGCCAAGGCTTACTGACGCACCTGGGGAGCAAAGGCTGGCCCATGTAGTCTGATCAAATAGAAGAGCTACTATAGCTCAAATGATGAAAAATTAATGCTTGTTGTAAAGGTGTATAGTGGCAAAGGGAGGATCAACTCAATATTAGGCAGGAGGTCTTAATGTTATGACTTATGTGTGTATTTTTAAAGTATATATTGCAATTGTTTTAGAAATGGGAGCTAAATATATTTATTTATATTTCGTGTTTTAATTGAAATTTAATGAAATTCTATTTATAATGCGCTTTAAACAGTGGTTCATTGTTGCTAAGAAAAATTAGGGAAATGAGTTTTAAATGTCCAAGGAAATATGTACAAATCAAAATAATCAGAGTCCCTGATGAGAAAGCCGAGTGTAACGGTGGCAAGGAAAAACTTCCTGAGATGGCAATAGAAAGAAATCTTGAAAGGCATCAGACTCATCAGGGAAACCCGTCCTCATTTGGGTGATATCAGATAACAGGAATTGATCTGTCATACTGTGTGTTAAGAGGCTGGAAGTTCCGTATAACAGAAAGGTGTTAATATGAAGTCGACTTTTTTTATTGGAGACTCAGGTGCAAAACTGTTCCTAGGTCTAAACTATTGAGCAACTGCAGTCACAAGTCCTCAGAGAACAGCTGTCTGCATCAGCCGAGTCCAAGACCATCTTCATGGTAAAGTAGAATCGTCCCCAGTCACCACACACGCCTCAAGCAGACAACACGGTCCTCCATGCGACGAGATCAGTAACCAGAAGCGGGACACCAAAATGAGGAAAAAAGATTCTGAGGGCAGAGTGGGTCTGGATCACTGGGAGCTCAAGAGCACCATGTGTGATTCAACAGAAAAAGAGAGAGAGAGAGAGATAACAAGAGGGAACAGGGAACAGTTATGTATGGTATCACACAATGTATTTGGTGAATGTATATTTAGTGCAGAGTACAGACAGGGACAGTATGATAGTAACTATGACAGGATAACTGAAAAGGAGAGGTAGAAGGAAACAGTCAAAAATGCAATAAAAGAAATGTGCATATATGAATCAAAATAAGTCATCGTTTTTTTTATATTTTTTTTTACGTTTTTTTTTAACACATCTATGGTGTGATATAGTGAGCAACAAAATTCAAGTGGAAATAATACAACTGTTTAGGTGAAAAATGGGGAAATTTTATTTTTTTATTAAAGCAGCTCTTGCTTTATGGAGTTTAACAACATTATACATTTTGATTTGGCAATCATATTTGAGTGTTCCTTGCAAAAATAATCCTCAGAGTCTATTAAACTGCCGAGGTTTTCAGTCCAAAGTCCTCTTTAGGCCATCCCACAGATTTTCATTAGGATTTTAAGCTGGGCTCTGACTGGGTCAATGCAAACACTGATCTTCATTCGTTCCTTTGTTAAATTGGGCTGGAAGGTTTCATACTTTTCATGTTCAGTGGTTTAACATGAATTTTACCACATGGTTTGGAATTTTATTGTTGTTTTTTTTTCCACTCCACCCTGGAGCCCAGAACTGAAGAATATTAGATGCAGTACACAGCTTGACCATACTTATCAAATATTCCTGCAGCACCTTGGAAATCTCCCTAATGACAACAGGAATATCTCCTTGGAAATCCCCCAAATATTTTTTTCTTCTTGTCTTTGTCAATCCTGGAGAAACATTCTGGTTTACGTAATGTCACTTGGGTGCTACATTTTCTCAGTGTGTTAATCATGGCCTTCATTATTCTATAGTACAGCTAATAATTGGCAATTATTTATTCTCCTCTCCTGATTACAACCTTTTTTTTGTTTGTTTTTACAAAGACATACTGTACTTGCTCTGTATGCTATTTGCAGAACATTGATTTAATGTTCAGATAAAGCGATCAAGGAAATCCTAAATGAAATTGATTTTTATTTGGGGTTAAACAGAATCACTTCATCAAAGACAGCTTTTAGGATGGATACTTTTCAAAATGTGTTTGACATTTAGATTTTTTTTAACTTACAAGCAATAAGGTTACTAATCTAATACTTTTCTTACTAAATGATCTAGTCCTTGCTCTGAAGTGTTTTTTTTCTATATTCCTTAACCTGCTAGTTGGCATTAAAGAAAAACAAATGTGCAAATCTGAGGCAATACTATGATGTTGGTTTACGTGATTATCACAGTGTGAAATGCATTAATGCATCCTGCACAATGTTCATAAAAATTCTCAGCGTAAACCTTTACACTGTGCAGTTGCCCTTGTTATCTTTGCTATAGTATGGTAGACTGAAAATCAGATCAGTGGAAGTGTGTACATGATCGTGTGGTTGTGAGAGAGAGGAGAGAAAAATCGAGGAGGCGGGGAAAACGAACTCCACACACAAGTTTGAAAGTGTAATTGTTTAAGGCGTCATTAATGCTCCATTTCAGAAACAATGCATACTGTCACAAAAAGCAAAAAGGCCAATGGAACATAAAAATTCAATATGTATCCATCTTTGTAATTAAACATTTTAATAAATATACTATCATAAGAGGGGAAAAGCATACATACTGTAGTTTTAAAAAATAAAACAGAAGAAAAGCAAAGTTAGATGGTCCAGGCGTCAAACCTTTGTAATGGCTATCATTTTAAAAGTAGATATCAAACATAAAATGTTAAAAGAAATCCTGGGGATGTACAACTGAGCACCGTCAGCATTTTACAGGTCGCAGAAATCCTGCTCATACATAATGTAGTTCCCCCTCTAAGAAAATAGATATTAATAGCCCTGTCACATTTGGCCCTGTTTCCAAAGTCCTCTGCCCTCCCACTGATGCTTATCATGCAGTTCCCAAAAACACCCAGTATACTGTATATATACTGTATTATATATGTGCTCTACAATACAGACACTGATGAAAGTCAGAGATTTCAAAGTCCCTGCTTCACGCTGCAGCAAAACCAAGGCTTGTCAGGTGACCTCGTCAGTCCGAGTTCAGACGGCTCAGTGACACTGGTGTGGCTCATGGGGTCAAAACATCACTGAAGCAGACACTGGTTCAAAAGGGCCTCCTGCCAGGTGCAGTGGCTACAGAGAAACCAAAATACACACCAAATTAGTTATTTTTGTAGTGTAGAGAGTCCAAGTATAACCAAACCGATCTTTTGCATACAACACACCAGAAATATGACAATTAAATGTAGTAAATTGGGTTACGGTATCAGCATCAAAAGTTATCATGGACCACCATTTTTACAAAAAAGGAAGCAAACACACTATGTAGAAAAATGTACAAATACTAATAACAGTGGGTCTCAAAGCGGGTCCGATTATTCATGTGTTATAAAACACTTTTAAACTGTCACTGCATTTAAATAAATCTAACACAAGAACAAATAGCCTATGAATAACTTCAGTTTAGAGCCAATATGTGCTCTCTGCAGGTAGCATATAAAGGATAAAAAGCTTTATTTATTCAATAAATAGCCAAAATTCCAGTGCACACATTTAAATAATGAGTAATATTTGAATAACTGGATTATAGTCATGAATCTGCACTAAGGGGGTCAATGGAATGTATTTCACAGTTGAGCAGATAGCTGGCTGCAAAACTTTTAAGTCCAAACCAACCCCCCTTAAATGTTCAGTGTAGAGATGGCAGCATGCTCGAGAACATCTTAAAATTCTACTGCATACATTCTACCTCATACAATTAAATTATTTTTAAGTCATTCCCTAACTTGTGAATATTCATGGAGGGGATAAGTAAAAAAAAAAAAAGTTAGAAGTTAGTAACAAACAGAACGGTCACACACAGATTGAGCATGTGCTTCCTGTTTTTATTGGAACATGAATTATCACTCAGGACATTGGATTTTCCTCTTTGTTTGCTGGGAATCTCCCTGCTCTGTTGTTCCTGACACTGGTCTAGACTGTGCTGCTTCTTCATGCCCCACCAGTCCTTCGCTATCCTCATGCCGCATTCTTTGGCCGATCTAATGATAACAGAGCCAAGCATGCCTCCGAGGTGCAGTCGATCTGGAACTTCTCATGAACCAAACTTTAAACACTACATTGACGTATTACATGGCTGTAGTTCACAAATTTATAAAAGGAAGTTTAAGGACTTGTTTTAATTCAAAACTAAAATATTCTACACATCTTAACTTGTATACAGAAATCTAAAAAAAAAAAAAATAAAAAAAAAAAAACTAAGCATAGGAACATGTAGAGGGACATTTCCAGTGTGGGAGTGAGAATTTGCTAATTTAAGATACTACAATTTCAAGACAAACTCATCCCCCAAGGCATGAATTGCAAAGTATGGTAAATATTCAATGGTAGAGCTGGGGTGGGGGTGTGTGAGGATATCTTGATTCTTTGTCGGGACAGAATATGCATGACCACACTGTTTACAGAATATATATTCTTTATTATTATGTTTGCATTTGAGGTGATAAAACACTGCCCCCCCAAGTGGTGTGCTCTAAACTAGTCACACATACAGCAGAGCATTCTGTGTGCTAGGAGCAAATTAGCAGCCAAGCTCAATCATAAAAATATCCAACACAAATTAACATTGAATCAAGAATTTATAAAAATTGTGATACTAAAAGAATTGCTATACTAATCTGATTGGCACTTAGGTATTTTGATATCATATCGAGTGGTCCCTGATGATTCCAATCCCTGCTCGATAATAAATAAACTTTGGAATTATTAATATTTTTTAAAAGTTTTAAACTTTAAAAAATGTATTTTTGTATCACCACACTGCTATTCCGTTTCCCCAATTGTGAGGTTTTATTATGAGTTTTGCTTCAGTAGCTTTTTCTGACTTGGTTATTTTATCCTGGTCCTGTGTGTGAGAAAGGCTCACGAGTGAGTGAGGTTACTGTAGTCATTGTTCAACTCTCGGTGCTGCACAGCTTTATAAACAATACGAGGAAGATGCTTCCTAAATTTCCCCTTCTTCCCATCCATGACAATAAAGATTCACTGATTATAGCCTAGTTTTGCCCTACATGCTTTATCTGTGCTATACTGTTCTTACAAGTTTCAAGCATTTGTCTCAGTTGACAGAATTTTACAGGTAAGCACCTCTCCCTCCCACATGCTTATGTTTTACTGGCATTAAAGAAAGCTCAAGTAGACTATTCAAATCATGAACAAAAATAGCCACAAAACATTTGTGTATTGATTCAGAATTTCCTGAAGAAGTGCCGTCTAAATCAGTACAGTCTCATGCTTTTAATGAGTCAATGCTCTGATGTAGGCCTTGCACAATATTTGCTTTTAGGAGTTTGATAAGTCAAGACATAGGATCTTTCCACAAGTCCTGTCTCAATTTGCATAACTGAAACTGATAACTGTCAATTTTTGCTGCCACACGCACACCTCTACACTGCTTTTAGCGAATCAGTTAAATAATTTTTGGTGCCAAACAAAATCAGGAGTTTTTAAAAAAAAGTATAAATTGTGCATGGCTTGGATAGGGTTTTGCACAGAAGTCAGAAAGCACTGCATCAACAGGACCCACATACCTGTGGAGTGTGCGGTAAGGCCATGGACCTCACTGCATCACACACGCCGTGCAGCACTGCTCCTGTTTCTCAGGCAAAGTGGCATAGTTCATCTGCCTCACAATCTCAGCAAAGAGCTCGTCCACCATGGTCTTGCTCTTGGCTGAGGTCTCGATGAAGGGACAGCCCCACTCCTGCGCCAGGGCTCGGCCGTCAGACCCGGCGACCTCCCGCTCGGATTCCAGGTCCACTTTATTGCCCACCAAGATGAGAGGAACTTTCTCAAAGCGCTTCACTCGAACTATCTGGTCACGCATTGGTCTGATGTCCTAGTGAGAAACATGAAGACACAGATGTGAAGGCGAGAGGTCAGTCTAACAAACATTTAGGACATGGTGCATTTGTAGTACAGATACTACAAGAGGGGGGGATAATTTATGTAATCCCATTCACTTCCTGTTGCTTGATCATAAGCAATACTTTAGTCCTTTTTTTTTTTTTTTTTTAAACAAAAAAGCTAGACTTGAGTGTGATTGAAGCAGAGCTCACCTGAAACGACTGCTGATTTACAAGGCTGTAGACTAAAATGAAGCCTTGGCCGTTCTTTATATAAAGATCTCTCATGGAGGCGAACTGCTCGGTTCCGGCGGTGTCGAGGATCTCCAGCACTGAAGGGGACGAGTCTACCTCGATCTCTTTCCGATAGAAATCCTCGATGGTCGGGTCGTATTTTTCTATGAATGTGCCGGTGACAAACTGCACGGTCAGGGCGGACTTGCCCACGCCGCCGCTGCCCAACACCACCACTTTATACTCCTTCATTTGGGACTGGGCGCAAAAACACTGTGCCAATCTCGGCTAGCTAACTAGCTAGCTTTAGCTGCTTCCCCACATAAAGCAAACAGGCCGGTAAATTAACCCGCTTTAAATTTCCACCTCTAAATCCGTTTTTTAAGTGTTGCGACTACTTGTTGTTGTTTTCTCTCTCTCTCGCTCTCTTTGTGCTCTGATCTCTGATGTGTCTGCCAGGCCGGCTAGCTGTGCTAGCTAGCTAAAACCAAAACGCCCCTGCTCCATCTATGTTCGAGTTTGATTTAAATTTTGCGCAGTGCCGCTGCGTAAGTGCACATTGTTTAAAAAAAGGCGAAATATATAAACATAGAAAACAATCTTTCACTGACAGCTTGTTTTAAGACCTGTTAGCTAAAGTCGTAGGATATAAAGCGCGTTTGTGGTTCCTGCCATTTTGGCGTCCATGTGAATGCACTAGCTATGGAGCCAGCTAGCGTCCTGCACTCATTCCGAGCTAACAGGCTAAACAAGAAGAAGCAAAAGGGAAAAAAAGTCTCTGTCGCTGCACATTTACTGAATCTTCCCCAGGGAACCCTTGTGCAGCGTCTCTTTTACATCAACAGCTGGGGAATTGTGCTAAACACAAGTATTTGTAGTTTACATTAAAAACCATTTAACAATCCAACGCTCGCTTTCTCTCCTCAGCCTGTTCTGGCCTCTCCCTCCCGGCCCGCCACCACACTGTCCGCCCCTCTGCTCCTTTAAACGAGCGCAGGCTCTGTCCGAAACCGCACACTACCGCACTACATAGTAAGCAACCTACAGCAGGACTCAGAGGCGCCGAGCTGCGCCACCTACAGCCCGCACACTACTTAGTGCTCAAGTATGCTGTTTAAGATTTAGCATCATCCCGAACTCAGTTTCTTTTGGAAATTCGCTTCATATCAGCGTTCAACCCTTATTTTACGTGCAGCTTCGTTACAAGTCGTTTTTTTTTTTTTTTTTAAATAAGAGAAACGAGTTACTGTAGCTCTGCTGTGCAGCTTGTCAGATTCCTCACCTCAGTCTCTACCCCATATGTTCAGTGAAGGGACCGCCATAGTAGACTGACTGGATATTATTAATGCAGTTGATAATTCTCAGTACAACAGTGACACTGACGATGTATCACGGCTTGTTGGGCAGATAAGGCATATATCAGCATATTAATGTTCTTTCATTCATTGACAGTGTGTGCCTTAGACTATGGATCTGCTTTTGACAGGATATTTTGCGTTGGTAAATAATTGTCAATCTAACTGTCCGTGCCAGCTGCTAAACATGTGGCATTCTATATATATCTAGTGAAAGAGTACATAGTGGTTAGATTGATCCCCTTGCACCTCCAGGATGCGGGTTCGATTCCCGCCTTGGCTTCAGTGTGCATGGAGTTTCCATGTTCTCCCAAGATTGATGGGTTTCCTCCGGGTGCTCTGGTTTCTCCCAGAGTCCAAAGACATGCCATGTAAATGACAATCGGGCGTCAAGCTGGCAACCCAACCCCTTAAGTAACTGACAGACACTACGGATCTATTTCCAGGTTGGGGAGAATCCATCGCCCGATATGTTGTGGATGGCATGTGAATGGACACAAATCCAAATTAGGAATTATGAAACCCAAAAATATCTATTGATCAACTTAACAATTAGTAAAGATGGTTTGACCAGACCTGCTTGTGCTTTGCTGTATTTTTCGTCAGGAAGTGATTAAAATCCCAGCAACACTTTTTGCTGCACCGGAAAAGGAACACCAGCTAAGATACAGTCTATAAATTTATATCTACCAACTGATCTGTACATGGTAGTTTTATCTCACAAACTGGCCAATGTGTAGATAAGTGAAGCAAAAGAAGCAGCCACAGAGGCAATAATACCTGTGCAAGGTATGTTTCTAAATGTTCTTTATGAGCTTTACTCAGTGGTGAATAGCAGTATCCTAAAGCCATGGGTCTTAATGGACACGAGTCAGAAAGAATGCCAGGTTATCACAGGGCACCATGTACACACACATTTATACACTCAATCACACATAAGGGTGATTTAACACTGCCAACCCACCTACCGGGATGTTTGCGGGGGGAGGCAGAGGAAGAAAACCTGTAAAAAGCCCACACAGACATGACGAGTTTTGCATGTTCTCCTCATGTCTCCTCAAGAATAGAGATACTGTTTTATGATGGAATATTCAAAAATATTAGGACATTTCATATTATATGACATCAGTAAATATTAGGTTTCACCTGTTCTCTTCAAAGAAAATGACAGCTTCTTAGAAAAACATACACTCTCCAGAGTTTTCATTTAAGTGCTTTATTAAAATGTCAACCAAAAAGAACAGATCATATAAGTATGTATATTTTCTATACATTACTATAATCATAAAAGGGATTGGCAATAAGCACAATTTTTTTTAGCACATACAAGCACAACACGCTAAATAGAAAGAGAAGCATTTCATATAAAGAGTCAGGGCATTCAGGCTTGTCCTACAGTGGGGGAAAGAGGAATCATCAACATATGGCTTCGAAAAACAATGTGGACATTCTTTAAGCTGCTTCTGATAGAAAGCACTTATTCTGCGTTTAATAAAACTACACCTGACTGACGCCCTTAAAGGGACAAAACCTCAAATCTTCGACAATACACTGCATTTACATTTAAATCCATAGCATTTTACAACATAAATATGGAACTTAATCCTATACACACATTTTTTTAATGGCAATACCGGCAACATCGATTTCCACACAGACTTAAATATGATGTGATTAAATATGAGTGATGAATTCTCTTGGATAAAAATGAGATAATCAACAAAAAAGCACGGTCTTTACAGAATGTCCAGGCACAGTAAGGTGGACAGCAGAAGGGCGTTAATAGTTGTTTTCTTCCTTCCTCTATTTAGCACAGTGGTCAAAAGTGTCCTTTTGATTGCATTCATTTATTTTCAGCATGTTCTGTAAATCAGGACTTAAGATATCGAACTCTGTGCCGAGTCAACTTTATAGTTAGAAGGTTTGGGACCAGTTTGTGAACGTGGTCCAAAGGTGCAGGAACCGACATAGACTCAGTCTCTCCCTCACTACTAGGACAAGTGCCATGGCAACAAAATTCTTGGCTTCCAAAGCAACTCTAGACCACAGAATGTACAAGATACCTCCAGGTTTCACTGTGTTAATAGGATTTCATCTTGAGGAAATGCACCGAGATATTTAGAATTATTGATTGGGTTTTGGGAATGTGTGAGTGTTTGAACACTGAGAGGAAACCAAATACAGACACAGATATGTAACTTAAACTCCTTTTTAACCAGTTGCAATGCTTTCCTGCTGTAATCTGACCCTGATGTTGGTGGTGTGTCCTGTATTCGGATGATGGTCAGCCCTCCTTCTTTACAGGCAGGAGAAAAGGGTTTGGCTGCCTGTTATACCGTTTGGAGCCGGAAGGGGGCAGAACTTCACCGGTACAGATGTCACATGAGCTAAAATCCCAAAGCAGTTCCATTTTGAATCCCATTTCTTTTCAGCTCTTAGCATCATGAACACATTAAATAATAATATTAATAATAATAATAATAATAGTAGTAGTAGCAGAATATATTGTGACACTAAATAGACTAACAAAGACGAGCAAGCTATTTATTCTTTGGTTTCTTAGATGCAATGCATCACCTGCATACAATTTGGGGGCCATGCTTCTTTCCAAACACCACCAACACAGTTAAGGATCAGATATAAACAGCCTCAGTGCTTGGCGTAATAGGCCTATTTTTGTAAACTACAGCAAACTATAAAGCATCTTTAAATTTTCATCTGTTTTAACAGCAAGCAACAACATGCTCATGGTGAGAAAAAGGGCATTAGCAAAAAAAACAAAAAAAAACAAAGAATCCCTCGCATTTCTTGAATAACCTAATAGAAGGATAGATGTTTACCTGTATTCCGAACAATACAGTTATTTCATTTGAACAGGTTTTTCAATATATATATATATATACGTCTATATATTTGTATTTATCTATGTATATTCAAAATAAATTCTGAATATCTTTACTCATTTATGTACATAAGTGCAAACGAGGTGAAGGACACACATTCGTACACTGATGGGGGCACAGCAGGTCCCAGCACAGCTGGGCTAAAGGCTGGCTAAAGAGCACAGGGAGAAAGAAAAAAAGAAAAGAAAAAAAAAATGAGACATTACCAGGAGCTTCACGTTCTAGCTTACTACGCCCTACATCTCGTTCTGCTCCTGACATTATCATGTTAAAGTTTCAAGCACTCCTCATCAAAATGAGTCTATCTGTTAGATCCTTTCTGGTGTCTACCAGTCCAGACAGCCCTTAAAAAAAAAAAAAAAAAAGACAATTCCCCATGTGAAGAGACTGTTTTGCTCCAGAAAATCTCTTTCAATTGTTAGACGTTATTGAGTTTTTCTTTACCTAATGATCCAAAAAGTCCGCTCTAAAGCTCAAACACTGATTTATATCTTAAGCAGACAACAATCCCCTTAGAAAAATAAGAAATCATAAAAAATAAAAACATCACCAACAACAATTAACATGACATCTCCAAATGGACTTTGGACTCGAAGAATCTTTTTTTTCTTTTGTACAAAATAGGCATCATTTTTAAATCCAAGGTAAGATATCTACACATTCCCTTTCAGAATAAGTTAATCTTGTACGTGAAATCGATTGAAGTGTGAAAATAATTCACAATTAAAATTCACAAAGGTAGCCATGTTGTAGTTTTGTTGCCATAGCAACAACAACTTACTATCAAGTTACAATGAATTGATCATTGTGATACAAATGTGTATATAGATTAATATTTATATAGAGAGATATTTCTTATTTGTCTCATGTACTACTAACTACACAAACTATGTATCAGATTATTTAGATTATTTCCATTTCATGCAATGAGAGTTTATGCTGTAGAATAACTAACTGATAAAAAAAAAATTAATGATCAAGTTAACTAAAACATGTTCATTTTCAAAATGTAAAACACAATAAATTTGCTTAACGATGATGAAATACAGCTAAAATAAGTACCGTTAAGAATGAGATTAAGGTCATGTGACCTCAAACGGTGACAAAACCATAGCAAGGATGCACTAGTAATATGTACATATCAGATTATCTAACTACATTACACGTGAATACACACTTCTTAAAAAGTGAGTGTTCTTAAAATGCTGAAGCCCCAAACGAGGCATGTTTTTTTCCTTAATCAAGTATTTTGTTAATTCCAGCTGGATAGCAGTTGGAGAAGGCATAACTCTTGATATGAGAGAATAAAGTGATAGAGAGAGAGAAAGAGAGAGAGAAAGAGAGAGAGATCTATACCTTGGCTAGGCAATGAGACTCGCCCAACTACAAGAAATAATCCATTATACAAATCAACAGCTTAGTACATTCCTAAACAACTGAACAGCCAACATTTACACACACCCACATCGTAACATTTGATAAGTTGTGTACAACACAGACACTCCAATGACACAGTATATCGTCTTTTTGATTTTGCATTTGACCTCAGTTTACTCTACTGAATTTGAGCCCATCATGCTTATTCTATTTTATAATCATGGGAATAAAGCATAACATTATTTTGGGCCAGTTCCCTCAAGGCTTTAAGATGTTCAAGACTAAATGAAACTCTTAAGTTTTAGTCATGGGTTAACCTTAATTCATGTCTGAGCATTTGGCCTGAAGAGTTTCCTCTAGACAAAATAAAAGGTCACAAATACACTATTTCCAAAGAGGTCCTCTTTTTTAAATAGGTGCAGTGTTTGACCAACAAAATTTGCTTCTCAGTGTGGCTATCCGTCAAAAACAGCACAGCTGTTTCATGTAACGACGATTGAAAAAAAAAAAAAGAAAAGAAAAAACATGACAAAGTCCTTAATAAGTCTCTTAGAATTTTGTTTCTATAGTACATCAACAGTGAATGGCATTGGGAGAATTTTTCTCCCTTGATATGTTGAAATATGTTGTGATTTGTTTCAGGAGGAAAAAAAAAGTGAGACAGGCATCCTCAAGCTTTAATGACATTCTTCTTTGTCCTAAATGTCACATTCAAATGTATTATAAGGCCCTTTCCTGGCAACGTTTGCAAGTGAGGTTCATCAGTACCCCGGCTACAGCGGATCCCCACCCCCACCCCCCGCCTCAACACCTCTGCATTTTTCCTTTCCCGAATTACCGCTTTTAGCACAACGTGAAATGAACCGCTCTTATGGCTGACAGTCAGCTTTGCCCTGGTTTTTTAGAGTCTATCGACTTTTGAACATAAGGACACGATAAGTGGTCAAAATCTGTAAGCTGGATTAAATAAACACGTTTCATAAACATAACACACAGCAACTTAATCCTGATTAAATCAGTGAGCTGCAAAAGAAAAAAAGAAGATAAAAAACAAAAGCTGAAGAAAAAAAAAAAAACGACTACAAAAATGTTCCAGGCCTCAGTTGGTGCTTTATCTTACATCAATGTATTTGTTTTTTCAAAACAAGCATCTACTCCAATTAAAGCTTATTAAGGTTTCTCTGTAGATCAGCTCAGAAATGGCCTTTAGCCAGAAGCTACAAGAGCTCCAGTCATATGGTACAGTGGTATGAGGTGAATTAGGAAAGGTTGAAAGCCTGAATAAGAGCACAGCATTAATGATTGCATTAGCTGTAGAGAAAATAACGTTTTCAATCAGTCTGCTTTTGGGCCTTGGCATGTAATAACTCTACTCCTTTTTTTTTCTCCCCACCAGTGATTGGCACAGAGTGACCCTGCTCTGGGAGTCATTAGCACATAAAGCAGTACACTTGTTTAAAACTCTACTGCTGCAGTTAGTAATTAAATAGGACAGCCAGACTGACCGTAAACATCTATATTCTGTACAAGTGGACTCGACAAATTTCTTTCTTTCTAACCACCATGCTATGATTTGTTCTCTGAGCGGTCAACTACATTCCTCATCGTGTTTCCTGATTACATTTGCACCTGCGTATTTTGTTAAGATGTTGTGCACATTATCTTCAAATAGAAAAAAAAAAAGGTTTGATGACTCTAGAAGCACTGTATAGCTTTGGTTGCTGTCACACTGTGAATATCACAGCATGGACAGTTCCCAGATCTTGTGTTACTGTGATATGTAAAAAACAGGGCTAAGCAATAAGCACAGACAAACAGACTGTCACTCAGCAGGAGGGACTGGGCCATGGATTTTGGCAGGGACTGTCCACTCTATACGGAAAGACAGAAGCAGAGATGGTGGCAGACCTGAATATAGCACAATGCCTGTGTTCGAGCAAGTCAAACATACAGCCTGGTGTGTTATGAAAACGAAGAAGAAAAAAAAAAGTACTAGGTTACAGGAGATGAGTAATGCGCTCTGACGTGGCTGACTACAGAGAAACAGTTGGGCTTTGAAATGGCACTGCTCCAATCGATGGCCACAGCTGCTGTGCTGGCACTGCCTATCACAGTATGGTGATAAGACTCATCCTGAGCTAGTCATCTATCAGACCTCCTGCGCAGCGCGGGGCTATAGGGCTGTAATCAGACCCTGCAGATCAGTGTACGTCGTCATGCACAATAAGACATGGGCGTACGCTGGGATTTCTTCTTAAGGCGGACTGCATTAAGGAAATGGAGGTATTCATAAAGGATTCTACCTAACCTCAGTCTGAATGTTTTTACGAAAACAAATCTGTGGTATCGCCACACATGAAAAAAACAACACTATGTCTAGTCAACCAGTTGCACCTTGTTGGGATTAGGCTTAAATAAACATCACTCTTACACCAATGACACACATGTGGTAGGTTGTGTTAGAAAAAGTGGATTGGTACATAGAATACGAATATACATGGTATACATATACACTGTTATTTTTGTCTGTGATAGGACGGTGGTTTGAGTATTCAATTCAACCAAATGCATTTATAAAACATATCACTTGCATGTCTGTCTTTTACATTTGTGTTTGAGTGAATCTGCTCGAAAGAAAATATTTAGTGTCATCTACACACCTAAGTGTTATGATTGACCAGCCCTGCACAGGTTCTGCAATACAACATCAACACAAGAATCATGGTCCGGATATCTAAGATTATGGCTTTAAGTGAACTGTGTCACAATCACAGGGGGCCCATTTGCAGGTGTGGTATGTACAGGCGCTTATTTCCTTGATCAATAAAGTGCAGTGAATGCTATACGGACGTGTTGTTTAAGCGCTGCATCTAGTGTGAATTTCAGGTCAGGGACATCTAATGCATTTTAATGAATAAATTATGCGAGCAGTAATGTGTCTGCAAATATATATATATATATATATATATATATATATATATATATATATATATATATACACACACACACACACATTACTGTATGGATATTTACATTAAAAGTTAAAAAAGGCTAAAAAGAAAGCTCTCATACATGCCTATCTCTGACTAAAGCCCTGTGCACATTACATTCTTTTGTTTTCTACACAAGCTTTTGCAGAATCGTGTGTGCTGTCAGGTGACATCAAGCCCCTGCTTTACTACTCACACTGCGTTAATCCGGGTCTGAGACCTCACTCTCGTTTGAGGAGGATGCACTGTTCTCAACTTTGTGTGTGCGTGTGTGTGTGTGTGTCTACAAATCTGTGTACTCGTATGGCTGTGAATTCAAAGGAGCGCTCAGATTCAGCATCTTCATGCTTCTTAAGTCTCCTTGCATCATGGCACACTTCCTTAAACAGTTGAAGGTCCTAGCTTAAATATTGCCTGTTTTAGCATCAACAAAGCTTTTTTTGTGTGTGTTGACTTTTGTTGATGTGGGGCATCAAATAAGAAGATGAAAGGGTTGTCCTCGGAGGACGCACTGATTAGGCACACTTTTGTTGCATTCATATGGTGAGGTTGGATTTGGGGATGGCGATAGCGGGGTGTTAACTGAGATTGCGGCTGACGCTTACTGAGTTCAGGCTCACCGGCGCCGCCACCAGCAGTTTGGGGATTGGACAGAGGTGTGTTTCCACAGGAATGCAGTGGAGGTCGACAGGGTCAGCATTCAGTACCTCGGCGGGGTCTACTGAATGACAAGGACACAGGAGGAAGGAGGAGGGGAAACAAAGGAAGAAGAAAGACAACGGTGTTAAGAAATAAAGTGGTTTTGGTACAGGTATCACAAAATATTCAAATGTAAAAAAAGGACAGGAATTGTTTAATGGCTATCTCAAAATAATACCTCATAAAGTATAGAAGAAACTGTAATAACCTTGATCTTCTGTTAAGGTGCGTTAGGAGGTTATGTTGCCAAAAACACAGGAAATTAATAGAAGACTTCTTCACTTCACTGTTCTACCCAAATACTTATAATGCAGGTGAGCAGTGCTGACATCAAGATGGAGGACTCTGCAGTGTTTCCCCTCTTGATTAGTGCAACAGCATTGCCGGGAATAAACCCTGCCAGTGACAGCAAATTGTACAGCTGGGACTCAGAACTAAATCCCTGCTGCTCTGCTATATTATGAGGTGTGCTTCAGGGATCTAGAGCCAGATGTATGTACATGAAAAGACGCAGTGTCTTTATCAGAAGTAAAGAGATTTATGACCAGTAAGTGAAAAGGTATGCTTTATAGCCAGAGTTGCCAGATTTTCACTGAATTGGCCAGTTAAAAAGCAATACTAAAGCACATGAAACTGTGTATCATTCAATCAATTTATATACTGTATACAATACAGTAAACAAAATAAACAAAATTTGAAAGAAAAAAAATAGTATTTTTTTAATAACATGTAAAAACATCCTATTTGTTTCAAGAAAACAAACAAACAAAAACAGAGATGAGGGCTCATTATCTTTTTTCTCCATTTTTAATTTAAGTATAAAATTAGAAAAACAAGCCATTACCTGCTTTTTTTCATTTTGGTGTTAAAAGAATTGAAGAATTGAACCAATTAAAAATTAACCCATAAAGTTTTTTGGACCTTGGAATTTTTTTTTTTGACATGCATCTTCCTCTGGGAAACTCTACACTTTTGTTTCTGTAAACAATGTTTCTGGGTTATTTCAGGCACTTTAAACACATTGTTGAGTTGCTCTATGTTGGTTCAAATGAGATGTAGTGGGTCATTTACAAATGAACACCTGGTTGGGTTATTTTGACCCAACAAATGGGTTTAAAGAACCTGAAATACTTTAAACTGGTTTATTATTTATTCTAAATGGCAGCCTGCAAAATGTTCAAAATATTACTGTTATTATGTCAAAAAGTGTAGTTTTAAGAGTTGTTTAGACGAGAATGTATGTGTGTACAGCTCAAAACCTCCATCGGTTATTAAAGATAGTGTCTTTTTTTAAAAATGCCCCAACAATTTCGGAGATTTGAATTCCAGGCAGTCCTGCGGCGCTCTATGCTCATGTGCTAACCCTAACCCGCCCAACAAAGCCTGACCTCGGCAAAAACTTCTGAAAACTACCGCTGGCTGTGATGTCTCTGCACTTGTTAAAATGGGATTTATTTAATTTTGGGTATTTGTAACAGGCAATCTTTGGTATTATACGGTTATGGTATAATATATCTATCTAGTGATGTAAACGTCAAAGCACTTTTTGTAAGTCGCTCTGGATAAGAGCGCCTGCCAAATGCCTAAATGTAAATATTGCGGCTGTGTGATGCATCCTGTACTTTGTGTTCCATTTGCAATATACCCGGTGTCCTCAAACTCTCGAGTGTGCACTTCCAAGTCAAGTCTGTTCTTTGCGTACTTGGAATTGAGACACAGCATGATGAACTTTCTGGATTCTTCACTTCTGAAGCAAGCGGCACGCCAGTTAAGACTGGCAGTATTTTATGGTAAGATAATAAGAATTTTTACCTAAATTTTAAATGTTGTAGTTGTGGTAAGAGCAAGCTCGTTGCCATGCTTATTCACTTTTCCACTGTCACACTTTGATATGGGAGTGTGAGGAGTTCATGTTTTTATATTCTGGCCCAACAGTCGGCTATACTGTATGAGAAAAGTGCATTTCGTTAGCACCCATTAAAAAATGTCATCTTAAATGTAATTTTAGGTAAATTACTAAGTAATCTTCACTAAAGTTATGTGTGGAAAGTCTGTTGGCATATTTTATAATATTTTATACTTGTCAGAAGAAGCGATAGGGGTATGTTTAATCACAGTCCTAATATGTCTTCCGTTTCTGTCTGATCCAGGAACACCTAGTTGTGTTATTTTGACCCAGCAGTTGGTTTATTCTTTGGAGAACTTTCTGGATTCTTCACTTCTGACTGGATCATGCTCAGAACACTCAGTATTTTATGGTAAGTTAATTAGAATTTTTACTAGCATATAAGCATATTTTAATGTTCAAATTAAATGCTTTGATATGGGCGTGTGGAGTTAATATGTTTTCTCTTATTATAAAAAAAAGAAAAGAAAAATGTGTCATAGCTGAAAATGAGCTATATCTGCATCCATTTAAAATATAAGTTGTAAATTCATCACTTAAATATCCTATTCATCTAGGGTTTGGAGCACCGTGTCCTGTTATCGCTCACACGTTACATCTTGAGGTAAATTAGTCAGAAATATACACTAAATTCATGTTCACATCACATACATTATTTTGTGTGTTTATAAGAGAAAACACGTTTCGCATTAAAACCATATGTAGCTGTACGTCGTTCACAAAAATGCTTGACTTAAATGTCAGTTATATTGCAACACTAAGTGATGGTGTGTAACCCACAGGTGGACCAACATTGTGGAATATCTGCAAAATATGGAGATGACTGGAGACCTGACAGAATTTCGCTATTGTTGGAGGCAATGCTATTGAGATAACTCTTTGGTGGAGGCTGTTTCTCCAGCATACTGTAGATCAGATTGATAGATATGAGTCCTTATCTGTTAAATTTTTGAAGCCAACAGTTTTTTCAGCCCACATTTAATCCATAATATTTTTAAAAAGTTTTATTGTTCTTGTTCTTAATTTCCTTTTAAAAGTAAATGAAATACTAGTAGTTAAACTAATAGTTAAATAACTAATAGTTAAAATATTAAGATGGCGACTGTTTGATGTAATGTTGGCATTATAAGATTTGTATCAAAAACTTTTATATAAAAAGTGTTTAAACATTGTATTAAATGCAAAAAAATAAATATAAATTAAATCAGATTTACAGGGGCCTATTGGTTTTATTGTTTTACAGAGAGTGTTTATGCTACATTTATTTTATATTTAACAAATGGTCACCTTGGGATTATATGGTTCTGTCTAACAGTTTTGTTAAAATTTAGTTATTCACATTTTCTTATTCTGTGACAATCTATTTACATTATATGAAGATGATGTGAAGTTGTGTACATTTTGGGACTTTTCTGAAAACAAAATGGTTTTATCTACTAAATCAAATGGAATATGTCTGGTCTGTGTGTTTGTGTGTTATAGAGGGGCTGAGTGAATCAATGTGTGGGCAAGAAAATAAGAATTTTTTTATTTGAAATAAATAAAATTAAATAAAAAATAAATTAGTATATGGGAAAAGCTGGATTTTGCCACTAAAATGGTTTAAATAAATAAAGAAAAAATGCAAAATTTGCAATTATTAGTAAATAATTACTAGACATGTTGTCACAAAAGAATACTTATTCTAAAAATGCATAAAAGTATTCCAATCCTGCAATAAAACTGTGCCCTGGAAACACATAAAAATTCAGGACTGTATAAAAACTTAAGCTGTCCATCATTTTTCATATTTTACTTCCAAAGAGCCAGACCTTCTTGCATTTTTTTATTGTAGACTTGGGGAATAGATCTTCAGACTCCAGAAAGACTTCATTGGCTCTCATTTTTGGTAAGTTTTTAAGCTCTCGTTTTCAGTCCCACTTGTACCTGATCAGTTTTGGTAAAACATTTGTTCCCATTTCTTTAATTTAATCTATATAGTTTTAATTTAATATGAATAAACGAGGGGTGGCTTAAGACTTTTGCACAGTACTGAAAATCCATAAAAAGTCTTTGGCACCCTGTGTTTTTAGAACAATCTTTGTTTTATTTATTTATTTTTTCATTTAAGACTTCATTATGAAGTCAGTACGAAAAGCATTTCTGATTTTCAAACACTAGTATTCTAACACAAAATTAAAAGCTCCAGATAAATATTTGTACACCAGAAAAGAAAGCAGCATATTATGTCAGAGAGCACTTTTCATAAAAAAAGAAACCTGTTGGGTTTTGCATGCAAAAAAGAATTTAAATTAAACAGAAATTAAGTAAACAAAGTCAAAGTAAAACAAAGTCAATATTTGGTATGATGACCCTTCATTTCCACTATTTATGCAGCTTTATATGGAAATTATCTAGTTCTTTTGTTTAAAAAGTGCTTTCTTACATAATATGTTTCTTCCTTTTCTAGCAGACAAATATTTTTCTGTAACATGTCATTTTGGCCTGAAATAGTAATGTTTGAAACTCACATTGTTTTTAGTACAACAAAGCTTTGCACTAAAAATAAACACAGGGTGTCTGAGACATATTCACAGTATTTTGTATATGCATTTTTATACATAAGGTGTTAAGTATAATAAGTAAGGTTTTTCAAGCAACAGGTGAAAACTGGTGTAAACAACTTATTACCTCTGGCCCTGAGAAGCTTAAACATTCCACAGCTATCGAAATTGCTAACTGACACTGATTAAACTCAGAAGCTAACATGAAAAACTGTTCAAAAACCAGAGAACAAATGAAGATGGGCACTTGTAATGTTTTCACTACACAGAAAATGCTGTGTGCCAACATAGAGTGGAGACATTTGATAAGGCAAGGTGAATACACACAGAGACACGGTGACACAGGGCAACACAGAGGCTCCGCACTGGTCCACAGAGAATTTCAATCCAGCTGGGTTTAACTAGCACAAACAGCTAGCTCAGGTGGGTTGCCTAGGGCCGGAACTCCCATGTTAAACAAATCACAAATCTCAAAAAAAACAGAAGCTCGATATAGTGACAAAGTGACTTCGTTCTCATTTCTGGCATATACTTTCTGTCAAGATGGTTGTTCATTTACACTCTCTTTCATCCTCATTAACCGCTTTATCCTGATCAAACACTGTGCACATGGTAGGTATCCTGGACCCAATTATACCAAAGCATGTTTACACAATCACACTTAAGGCCAATATCCATCACTAAAAGAACATTTTATTGTGATAACATGCTCGATCAAATTGCTGACTAATAATGCTGGATGTGGTGCCTGTGGACCAGTGCTGGATGCCATACAGCTGAAAAGAGAAGAGGCCAAAATGAAGGGGCAAACCTGATTGGAGGCAGCTGATTCGGCAAAAGGAACATTGGTGACTGGGGTCGTAGCCGACGAAACAGTGGAAGTGGTGGCACCGTGCATCATGGGAACTTTTTTCAGGCGAGTCAGACAAGAAACAAGGGAGAAGGGGAGAGGTGGAGGGGAGGAGGAATGTTATGAGTACCATGACATTATATGCCAGAGGAAGAGGCGGAACAGTCATGGCAAGTAGCATTTATGTACTGCCAAGATGATTTTCACCCGAGAACATGCAAGTAAAACTTAAAGGTAACACTTTATAATAAAATAAGATTAGATAAATTTCAAAAGTTTTTTTTATTTATATGGGTATCCTTATTTGATTAATTTTTGACTTACTTTAACAATAACAGATATTACACCAAAAGCTGCAATTGAAATAAGAAAGGATTTTTGTATATAGTTCTATAAGAACATTTGACCAAATGCATTTTTTTGTGCTTCCTTTTTTTATTCAACTAGCCTCACATGCCATACCAAGCTCATTTTAGTTTGCTGAATGAAAACGTTGCTTAGCACGACGCAGTCATACATCTATACTAAATTTTGATGCCTTTTCCAGGCAGATTTTTCCCAACAAATTGTGGTGTAGTAAGTCATGAGTTATTTCATCAGGATACAGGCTCAATGGGAATAAGGTACCAAGCCAACAGTCTATCAATGGTTACAACTGATACAAGATTACTGAACAGTAAGAACAGATGCTCCATTCAAGGAACACACTGGAAAACTTTTTTTTTTTTGCTTCAGAGAGGAGAACTGCTCATTATTACTTATTTTGATGCCCTGAATTAAAACAGGACAAATAAAACTACTGATTAGCCACAATTTTCAGGATATTTGGGTTTGGGTTTTAAGGTAAATGTACAGTATATTGTATATATACACTACAGTATTAATAGGAAATTGTAAACAAAGCTCTTTTGATGCATTTGCTCTGGACTGATTCTTAATTTCACCCTATTTGTATATTGGATTTTATACAAATAAGCAAATTTCTCATAGTGTGTCTAATATGCACGTCTTTGTGCGTCTCATATTATTAATTATGTATTATATTTACATTATATACAGCCTGAAATGCAAACTTAAATATCTTGAGAACTGTAGCCAATCAGTAGTTTTAATTGTCCTGTTTTATGCAGCACATCAAAATAGATAACAATTATCAGCTTTCCTCTCTGAAGTGAAGAAAGTCTTAAAAATTGTTATCCAGTCAAACAAAAAGGATTAATTTTTATTACTCAACATAACCTCCTTAGAAATTCTTTAATAATGTTTAAAGAATCCCGCCATTGACATTCTGAAGCTTGTTACCAGAAAACCGTACAAAAAAGATACCATGAGTCTCTGGAGTGCGGAGACGAGTGCTAAAGTTATTGATCAAGTGCTGTTCAGATTTTTTGGTATCACGAAGATGTTCTGAATTTGCAAAAAAACTTATTCTCATTCTGTCATATTTAGTAATGTCTTCCTCTGTACATTTTATATGTGAGAACGTAACAACAAATGTAAAACTTTAAACAATAAATTATACAAAAAAATAACAGTAAAAAGATTTGAATGCTGGTAGAAGACGATTTGTAATGGATCTAAAAAGTAAAGATTACATTTTGTTTGTAATATATCTTAAAATGTGCAACAATTTAAATGTTAGATTGATGGCACCAGGCATTAGAAATAAAGAAATTATTTTTGTATTGTATAATATAATAGAAAATTATATTGTGTATAAATTATATCGTAATGTCCAGAAAAATTCATGTTTATTTTATAAAAATTCTACTATTTTCTAGTGCTGTTTAAAGTCACTACAACTGGTACAACACACCATACAATGTGAGCTGAATTTCAAAACAATAGTTATTATAAAGTGTTACCAACTTGAAATAACTAAGATCAATATTGCAGCTGTGCACTTAAAAAAACTCAACAAAGTCATACAATCCAATCAGACAGATATATCTGATAATTGTATTTTGATGGAGCTGGACCATGTGTTGAAAGAAAGCAAAACTAAAATAAAACTGACAAAAACAGCAGAAAATGTACACATAAAATGCATTCCAGCACAAATCTAGCTTTGAGAATATGGCAGCTTCCTTCTCTGTTTTGACATATCTGAATGTATAAGTGATATTTGACTGATACTAAAGACCAGTTATTTTTACATTACTAGTAGTGTAGGAATGTGTGAATGCCACACATAGGGACAGTTACCCAAACCTCCTCTCTTTATGAATGAACAATCATATATAGCAGGGAGGGACCTAATACAGCATGATACATGAACAGCACCAGAATCCTACATGATACGGACACACAGTTCCCCTTGCATACACACACATACACACTTCAAGCTGATTAAACTTTTAATTCTTGTTTGTGAAAGGCAGCAGTGCTGTAATTGCAAAGCTACCTTAGGAAGACTTCTGAGTCAATTCTACTCTCAGAACATGTGTGGGCATAAGACAATGTGTTTATGAGTGTATAACCTACAGAATGCACGGTATCATTTGGGACTGATTTGGGACTGATGCCTTAGGGCATTGACCTGGACTTCAGCAAAGAAAATGGTGACCTGGTGATGTATCCTTGTGAGCAGTGTATGGATAAGGTGTGTGTTTGTATGTGTTTGGGGGGGCCTAGGGTTCTACCCTCACCAGTCTGTCCAGGCCCTGATAGGTAGCGGCTGTGGGGGGGCCGGCAGCTGCTCCAATCCCGCCTCTCCCAGCGGCCCTCTGCCAGTGGGCCGGGCGGTTTGAAAAGCCCTACAAAGATTTGAAGGGGAGATGACGAAGAGGAGAGGAGGAGTAGGAGTAGGAGGAAGAAAAAGGAGCACAAAGAAAACAAACAGGAACTGCTCTTAGTGGATTAGGAAAAAGGCCTTACTTCGGTCTAGCTATCTTTGTCGCTCCATCACTTTCATACCTGAGCACACATACACAAATGATCTGAGAGACTGGACAGAGAGCAAAACTAAATGAGCAAACAAGGAGAGGAAAAGCAAGCGGATAGGTGACAAATAATGTGGCAGACACCACAGACATGGGATTTCACTGTCTAGATAAAAAACCTATTTTTTTTCGAATTTTATTTAATTCAATCTTTAATTTAAAAACGCTTCACCATTTTAATTACTATGTGTTAAAATGACTATGTGCAACAACAAAAAAATTATCTTATTCTTTAAAGAATATTTGAATGATGCCAGACCATCCTATTCTCTTACATAACTTTAAAATGATGTAATTATATTATATATCATAATTATATGTAATAATATTTACTGACTCATTTTATTAAAGCTCAGGTAGAATACTGCCACATTTGTGCATCTTAGAAATGTAGTAGCTGTGTTTGGATCTCTCTCTCTCTCTCTCTCTCTCTCTTGCCTGCCACAGAGCCTCAGCCCTGCCCTGAACCTGTGGAGCAGAGTGACTCACAAGGGACCTACCAATGCCTCCAGATGGAGCCATGCAGAGCAGGGAACCTGGTGCACCATGCACAGAGAACCCAGCACAGGGGTGGTGGTGGGGATGGGGGTTGGGAGTAAGAGGCGAGCCAAAAAAATAGAGTTAGTGTGCCGATAAAGACTGTGTTGGTCATCACGAGCCATACAGACAACACAGAGGCCACACATGACACGGGTGAAAAAGCTGAGATGTGCTGAGGGTGGATTACTCTGCAATCGGTTTTGATACATTGTGAAATAATTTAATAAATAGGAGAGGATATGAAACCCGGATATACCAAAGTATTAAATATGCATCATATCCATCTACTTACCATTGGGTATATGAAGAATATTTAGTTGTGGCTTTATGCAGTGCACAAATGCACTGGAGCAGATACGTAAAAAGTAAATAATGCAATTCGACACTAGGTCACAGCTCAGTGTGTGTGTGTGGGTGTTTGTTACGGGGGATCTGTTAGCATGACACATGTGCAGACTAGACTACCCAGAGATGCAGAAGATGCAGGAGCCCACGAGGAGCAAGAGAACAAGCAGGGAAAGAGCTAGGCCCAGTACTACTTAACTCTGACTCCTTATGTTGTGTGAAAGCACTGAACAGAGTGTGTATGGAGAGGACAGAGTAAATAACAGCTGAGGCTCACCTGTGGGGATAAAGGCCGGCTGCTGAAGCTGCATGCTGGCCAGAGCCTGCTGGTAGTGGAACATGCTGGGGTTGAAGACGGCTGCAGCGCCGTTACTCTTCTCCAGGGTGGGCCTCTTTGGTAGCTGCTGCATGCTGCCTGGAGGCAAGGCCTTGGGGAAGAAAAGAGAAAATGACAGAGAGAAAGAAAGATAGAAGAATAGAGACAAAGATGGAGTGAGAGATGAAAAAAAAAAAACTAATCCCAGATAACGATCAGATAATAAGAATAAAGCAGGTATACAGTACATGATGATAACGCCTGCTGTTATCTGCGTCTATAATTACACACAGTGCTGTATTTATACTCTGAACTACTGTATGTGGCTACGTATTATAATTTTTATAAATGCAATCTGCATATTAAAGACATTATGCTGAAGAAAGCATGACAAGCACACATCAAAGCTTCTGCGATACACATGCAATAAGATACTGATGCAAAGCACGTCCACACTTTGCTTCAGTTATTACATTTACTATAGGTGCATACTAAAGCATACTAATTTTTGTTGGATTCATAATATCAGTCTTGTCTTGGCAAAATTCTCCCTGCTACAATTGTGAAATAAAAGTCATAATTTTCTCCTTTCTTTTACAATTAGGTGACTGTGCACCAGCAGACTGCGCTACAAAACGTAAATAATTTATTGTGCAAGCCCAGTACTGCATAATATGCTGAAGTGTGTGTGTTTGTTGATAACACTGTATGATGATCATACTTTTAACACTCATGCTTGAATGTGCACACAGTTTAATATTTGGTGGTGAAAAAAAAAAAAAAAAACAGGAAAAAGTTTTTGCTTTGTTTTGTTTTAAAAAGGTGAGAGGGCAAAAGTACCAGGTCAGGGGTTGACTGCAGGTTGCGCTTCAGAGGACGCGCTGCAGGCTGAGGCCGGGGTTAGCAGGCAGTGAGCGCATGACGACAGCAAACCAATCAATGAAGACAGACAGACAGGTAGACAGACGCACAAACAAACACAGGGCACACAAGACTGTAACCAATGTGGGAATGGTGTCAGCTGAGATGGAATTTTAAAGCATAAAGTGGAGACAGGATGAAAAAAATGGAGGATGTTAGCGCAACACAGGGCACAAACGTCAGTTAATCAATGAATGGCTAGCGCAATAAGCAGTATGAGGAAAAGAGAGCAAAGGCTAAACAAAAGCAAAATGAGATGAGAACAAACAGAAACTGTGGCAAGCTGATCAGCAAGCTTGAGAACTAGAAAATGACACAACACTTCAACAAACCTGTTAAAAACACCCTGCAGGAAAACTGAAAGCCTGCAAAATACTGGCTGTTGCGAAGTGGGAATTGGTATAAGCACTGCAAAGGACACGGAACAAGCGCTTGTGTCATGCGAGGGAGCGCTCACTGCAGCAAAACAGCTGTATGCAGAAGGCAGGCAGTTAGCTGGTGTTGCACAATTTCCTTTTCTCCGCTTTATCTGCTTATCCTCACGTTTCTTGTGTCCTGCGCCTGCACCTTCGCTGCAGAGCTAGTGCTTGTAACTTATCATTAAGCTGAAAGTGTCCATACATCATTGAGAAGACAAAAGATGGGCTTCTAATACTCCTACGCACCCCCTACTGCCCCCCCCGCCACACAAGAGGGATTCTAAATTATTAAACACACTTTCCATTTACGTAGTTTTTAAAAACGAGTCTAAACCAGATTTTAGCTGCTGAAGTTGCAGATTGCTTTTCCCACAATGCTCAGCCTGTGACCTTGTACCATGATCATTAGTGACAAGACCAAAACCCCCCACCTCTGCTCGTTCACACCTGTGAGGATTCCACGCTTGTGTTCTCTGGTCAGTTGCCTCGTTTTGACTTCGGCCTGCAAATTTCTGTGTAATTTTAATGTTATTCTGCTAGTCGTGTCTAGTTTATGCCTGTTGGTCAATCACCTGACCCTTAGGATTTTGGAAAAAAATATTACTTTCTTAGCTCACTGATCCTACCATCATCCAGTAAATGATTCTTAAATTATTTACAATGCTGTGAAAAGTATTTGCCCCTTCCTGATTTTGCACATTTGTCATGCTTAAATGACCGAGATCATAAAACAAATTTTAATAACCGTAAAGGTAAAAAAGCTGTGAAAAAGTAATTGCCGCCTAAACCTAATAACTGATCAGCAACAACTGCAATCAAGCATTTGCAACAACTGGAAATGAGTCTTTCACTTTGCTGTGTAGGAATGTTGGCCCACTATTCTTTGCAGAATTGTTTTCATTTAACCACACTGGTGGATTTTCATGCGTGAAAAGCCTGTTTAAGGTCATGCCACAGCATCTCGATCGGATTTAAGTAAGATTTCATTTTTGTAGCCATTCAGAGGTAGACTTTTTTCATAGCACTAGAAGTACAGAATAGATACACTGGAGGCTTGTAGTGTACAGTTGTAAAGATCTATCCAATAACGGAAACTTCGTGGCACTTTTGTAAGTCGCCCTGTAGAGTGTCTGCCAAATGCCTAAATTTAAATGTAGTGTGTGATGTATGCCTACAATATGAATGTGCCGCCTCTTTAAAAAAAAAAACTACAACAGACTATACAACAATAGGAAAAAATCACAAATAAAACATCAATAATCTTATGCAATGAAATAAACCGTGGGTGTGAATAAAAATCCCTTCATGAAAATCAACCAGTGCCTTGCTTTAAAATCTGAAAAGTGTATCTTGTTTAGGCTAAAAACTTCGCCAACATTAAGTGTGTAAAGCACCTGTGCAATGCTTTAATTAAGGACAATCTCGCGTATAATCGATGTTCTGTACAAGCACTTCCATTATACAGAGAGCTCATTCATTCTCCTTAACCAGGACAACCTTAGTGAATAAGAACGTCTCATTTATTTAAATACTATTGCTCTTGATTCCTGTACTGGTTTTCCTTTTCCTTTGCATCCTTCACTTCCTCAGACAGAGGAGTGGTTTTAATAAAGGCCATGACACTGCACCTGTGTTCCTGTCTGGAGCAGCATCCAGCGCATACGTGCAGCGTCGCTCCTGGTGTATAATTAGCTTACTCAGCAAACCTGAGATACCAGATTTTGTTTGCAGTTAAGAATTTGAATGGAGGTCTAAATTTACTGGAAATTAAGCATCTGGCAAACTTTATATCTGGCTACATGAACATGTCTGTACTAGAGTGAAACTGTCAGCTCCCAAGACTTTTGTTTTAATCATCACGCAAATACACAGATCCCAGCAGTAATTTTTTTTTGATATCTAACAAACACCTGAATAGAAAAGCTTAGTATTTGAATACCAGCAACTCTTAATGGTTAATTCGGCTTTCATATATCTGTACAGACCCTTGCTAAGTCCTAAGTATCCAGAGAATCAGAATGCTTTAAACAAATGCTCTTCATCAATGATGCAATCAAAGTCCTTTGTGAAACCATAAGTGACACACTGAACTATGCTGCATTTTATAATCTACAAATGGGTGACAAATTAAAAGAAAAACCAGTGGCTGTGTAGTGTTGTCAGTAAACATGGTTTAGGTCCATTTTTGCCCTTAGAGCAAAGCCATCAAAGTTACACTGACTGATCAGCATTATTGCATTTCTGTGTGATTGAATACTCTCTACCAGTGCCCTAACTGAATGATTTGAGACGTGTAAAAAGTGGTTTCAATTGTGTGTGATATCCTTTACAGTCGACACATCTCAAATCAATTAAACACCTATAAGAGACTTTGGACCTCTATGCCAATATACAATGCTCTCGTGGCTTCTGGTGGCCCAAAACCCTAATGTGCTAATTTTAACTGTCACCTATCTGTATATGTTTACTGTTTTTATTTGGTGTACTCAAAGCTTATGTAGGACTGCAGTACTCTAGGTGCCACTGTTTCAATCTCACCATGGCTGCTGCTGCTGTAGCAGCGGCACTCTGGCTGGCCTGCTGCTGCTGCTGCGCTTTAATCCTGGCCTGCAGGTGTGCCGGTGGATGGAAGTACTTGCACTTGTCGCGTGAGCAACGGCCCTTTACGTAGTCCATGCACACAATGACTGAGTTCTCGCTGCCATCCACCATGCCCGCCTCTACTGGGTGAGCGTAGCGGCACTCGTTCTCACCCCGTGTGCAGTTGCCCCGCTGAAACTCACGGCACACCTGGAAAGGAAGCAAAAGCAAAAGAAAATTCAACTTACAAAGGGTCTGGGTGCATATTTTTAGTTCTAGCTTAGTTCAGGTTAGATATTAGCAGCTGAAAATGTGGACAGTTCTTTTTAACTTAGCAGATGATAGGAGCAAGCCTCTTATAACTATAACTCTATAGTGCTTCCTTTAAACACATAGTTTAACACTTTCACTGCTGCTGATGCACTTTTGTTATTTAATGTCATCTTCTTTGTAAAGGCTAAATAGAAAATACATACCGTAATACCCTAAAACCTGTGAGAATATACTAGCTGGTTCTCATGTATTGATTTTTGCATATCCCTTTTGCTTCTTTTTCGATCTTAACTAACACACAACAGGTTAAACAGTTGAAAGCCCAGAGCAATAGACATACCTCAAGCTTGTCTGTACGAACATGCTTCTGAGTGGAGTTGCCGTTGCCCACAGTGATGCCCGTGGGGCTTCCCGGGACTAGCACGGGAGTGCTGGGAAGCAACTCGGGCATGAGGCCGATGCCAGGGCTCATGTGGCCCATGTATGGATTTAACGCCATACTCTGACTGGTAGCCAACGAGGGTGATACTGGGAACGTGGTCTAGCGTACAAAAAAAAAGAAGAGAGAAAATGATGAGGCCAGTAACTTCAGTAAAGGAGTAAAGTCTAGTCAACTGGAATTATACAGGGAATTTACAGTTCAGTTCATTATCTCATTGACTTCCTAATTACAAGGCTGTAGTACATTACCCTGATTAACCTTCAATCATTGTTTAAAAACATTCTTAATAAACCCCTCACATTAAAAAAAACATGCATTTGCAGTTGAACAAAGGAATTGCACTGGGAATGAAAAAGTGGGCTCACTATGGGCTGTAGCTGGGCTCCAGGCAGCATGAACTGCACCTGCTGTGCCAACATGGCAGCTGCTGCCTTCTGCTGGATCAGGTTGTTCCGGCCATTGATTTCTAGCTGGGTCTTCAGGTGTGGAGGTGGGTGCAGGTACTTACAGTTATCACGTGTGCAGCGGCCCTAAGAAAAAAGAAAAAGCGAGAAAGAGAGAGGGGATGAGGTAGAAGAGTTGAGTGGGGTTGATGATAAATCATTCAAAAGCAATCGATGCTGGGAAAGTAAGAGATAAGGATCCTGTGATTCTGAGAATACAATTAGAAAGTAGTTCCTTACATGTGTGTGAGAGGCAAATTACACAAAGTGGTAATAAAGCATGAAATGTTTGAAATGAGTCTCAGGAGCCCTGGAAATTTACCAGCCATTGAGAAGATAATGTAGGACTCATGTACATTGTTACTTAAGTTCTACCAGATTATGCAAACAATAATCATAGCGTCCGCAGCAAAATTTAAGCAGGTATCCTTTGTAAATATTGTGTCCTTAATGCAATTTGTCTCATGTTTATTTAGCTGTAAAGTGACAAGTGAGTTCCTTAAACAAGAGCAATAGTTCAAATCCTACTGCCAAACAAATACTAATACAGAGCTATATTCAGAGTGAAGTTTTGTGTGTGTGTGTGTGTGTGTGTGTGTGTGTGTGTGTGTGTGTGTGTGTGTGTGTGTAGTGAAGAGTTATTATCCATTCAGGAACATTCAGGGGTAATTTTGTCATTTGGGATTTTCAGACTTAATAATATTGTTCCAAATCTTCTAACTAATGTGATCTCCTCTTAGTCTAAAAAGTTTTAGTTTTGTATCTTGCATTGTTTGTGACAACAAAAACTGAACACATAGCGCACCTACTAAGGGATCATAACCATTATTAGTCATCAAAAATTTTCAGTTGCCCTAGCCATGGTCATGGTGGTGTTTAGAGTCACCAATCTAAAAAACATTAGGAATGAGGCAGTAAATAATTCTGGATGGGACGTCGGTCCATCAAAAAGCACCATGTAACACACATATTCACAACCCCGGGGCAATTTAGTTTAGACAGAACACCGATCAAAATGTTTTTGGCTGGAAAACTGGAGAACACAAAAGAAACCCACTCGCACACATTGACAACCCACACAGAAAGAGGGATCGAACCAGAAGCACTGAGAGGTTGTAATGCTACCTGATGTGCCACCATGCCTATTTACTGGCAACGAACACATCCAGATTGAGGTATTATGTCATAATCTTGTATTATATATACAGATTATCTCATAATGACACATTTATGACTCACATACAGTGTCCCTGAGCAACATGGCCTCAAATGCCTAAACTGTATCAACACTCAGATCAATAAAAAGTCTAAGTCTATTACAACCGAGGCTCTCAAACTGGGTTCCTACAAGGGTTAATGGGTTTGTTTGTCTTTTTTTTTTTTTTTCCCTTTTAACAGGGAGAAAAATAACAAACATTTACATTTAGGCATCAGGCACGCACTCTTATCCAGAGCAACTTACAAAACTACTTTGAGATCATGACTTGTATTATATTTAACACTGAGTTCTTATAGTTATTATAGTTCAATGAACAATTAATAAGTAAGTTCAGCCTTTATTCATCACATATACTGTACATTATTGCACAGGTAAATTCTTTATTCTTTCACATCCCAGCTTCTTATTAGTAGGCTGAGGTCAGAGCACAGAGTTAAGGGTCTAGCTCAAGGGCCCAAAGGCAGCAACCTGCCAGAGCTAGAGCTCGAACCGCCATCCTCCCGATCAATAACTCAGAGCTTTAACACACTGAGCCACCTAACTGCCCCTAATTTCAGCTTGGTATAACGGACTTAAAGTTACAGTGTTAATGATGCTCACACTGCAGTTGCTAGTAACAAAATAAGATCCAGTGTTACAGTTATAGAAGAGAAATGATCAACCGGATGAGGACGGGTTCGCATTAGAGTCGGATTCCTCTTAAGGTTACTCATCAAAAAACCTCATTAACCTGAAAATCTGAAACAACCCATCTTATAAAAAAATTTAAATTGGAACTATTGTGTTTTTTGTCCCCATAAATGTCAAGAATAAAAACTCAATTAGTGCTAAAAAATAATATTAATTGGACTTTTTTTTTTTAAATAAAAAGGTTAATATTTCAATTAGACTTACATATGTATAACTGGATTATCTAGGCACAATCACAGGTTTGTGTTTTTTTTTAACATTCTCTTGCACTAGTATTACACTGCATGCATAATATATTATTAATATTTAATTTGTTATTAATTCATTATAATACATATGTATTTATTACAAAGTAATTGGATGTTAAGCTTTCAGACACTGTGCATTTTTAAGGTGTGATGTATCTGGGCCAAAGTTGACAACTATAAACTCTTAGAGAAAATCCCATACACACTCATTGTTATTGGCAACACAAAAGCCGTCAATGTGTACCTGTCTTTAGTTCCTGTTTATTCGGCTATTTGCCTAACTGTAGGTTATGAAATATTTATAGACACATTATGAAAGCACATGTTAGTTTTTCACAGCCAATTTTCCCCATATGGAGCCTTCCCATCTCATGACTGATAGAGTTATTCATTTCCCATGCCTTCAGCTTCTCTTATAGTGGGGAACCATGTACATTGCAAGCAGGGTACATTAGCCAAGGGTGAAATTCAGTCAACTTACTGTAACTTCATTACCCCTGCAGAATAAATCATACTCTGTGCGCAGTCTACAGAGGAAGCACAAACTTTCTGGTTCGCACACAAATACACACACACAAATACACACACACACACACACACACACACACACACACACACACACACACACACACACACACACACACAGTTCTGTGCAGGTTTCCAGGCAAACCTAGAATACTAGGATTTAACTTCAGTAAAAGGGGACTGGAGTCTACCTTTTGGCTTCACTGGCTACATCACTTTCACCACTAAACAGTTTGCATCTATAGTCAAAATGTTCGTCCAACATGCCTTTGAAATTCATAAAGAATGAGTTCCTCTTCCTCTGACCCCACTCAACCCTGGCCATAAAAGTGCAAGTGTGTGAACTAGAAGAACTGGAACTGAAAACGTGCAACGTGGAGGGGTTTTCACTCTGAACGTTGATGAACTGCTGGCAAACTAAGCTGATGGATAGGGAAAGCTACAGAGATGTGTTTACTCCTATCCACTGGCCCACCCACGTACGCACACTCCAATCAATCACGTGACAAATGAATACTGCAGTCTCTGTCAGAATACAGTCCCAAAAGTCACACCTCTCTCATTAAACTGTTATATTTTTGACTTATTGTGCAACAGATAACACTCTTTCTCTGTCAAATCAACAACTGGGGATTGCAACACCCACTACAAAAGTATGCCATCTCCTGAATACTAACTACTTGCAACAGCCAGACAGTAATTTTCCCTATACCCGAAATACCCTTGACAGGGGTGCTGAAACAAGGCTGACTCCAAGGGCCCTTAAAAATGCCAAGGCCAAGGATTGGCTTCTTCAAGTTTTAGGGCCCAGAATCTCTTGCAACACCCTCGACCCTGCATTTTAATCTCTGTTGTTTTTACCCCTCTATGTTCTGAGTGTTTTTGTGTTTTCTGTATGCTCTAATTCTTTTCTATCTTCTTGGTTTGTATCTCTGTGACTGGTTGTATTCTGGTTAACAGTAGATTACACTTGAGCTGGAATCTAATGTTTCTGGCTAGTCATTGTCACAAACAACAGCACCTCTGCAACATAGATTAGGTAGGTTTGAAGGCTGAACTACCGAGAAGGGAGTTGTCATAGCTGGAACCTAAGCTGCAAGGAACTTCCCAGTCAACTACTCATCATCATCACCAGTTCCCGGCTGCTGCCAGGTTTGGATCATCTGCTGATGTGACATGTCGACCCTAGTGATTTTATGCCAGCTCATGCATCCTGACTGAGTTACCACGTCAGTCTAATAATGACACAGCTGTGAATCATATACGGAGATGAAAAGAAAATGATGAAGCGTCTCAAAAATTTTGTACTGGCTTAGAGGTGAGTGGAGGCTTAGCACATCCTCTGTCCTGCTGACTATTGTGCTTTCTGATTAAGATGGAAATTCCCCAAAAATCTAAGGGATTTCCTAATTATTTAGGTCAAAAAGAAGATTGGGTTACCACCCTGGTTGCAGAATCAACCTAAAGTAGCCATGATGTAACCGCGTTGCCGAAGCTGCTCACAATTCAACTGAAGGCCTAAGCGATTATGGCCACACAATCAATGCAGCAGCAGCCCCACCGGTCCAAGCACCTTGCCAACGCACTGCAGAGATGCAGAGCTGCACACAAAGCAGGAAGACACCAAGTAACCCTGAACAATAAACAGAACATCAATTTCAATTGATGCAATCAGCAGGCATGCAGAAAAGAATCAGATCAAATTTATACCTGGAGAAATCATCACTTAAGACAGGGTCCTGAGCGGACAAACACAAGCAGTGGCCAAAACACAAAAAGACAGGAAACATAATGTAAAAAGCACAATTTTTTTTTTTTTAAAGAGAAAAAAAAAAAGAAAAGAAAAGAAAGACAGTGGCTAAGTGGCACAACAGATAAGCATTCACTCTATCCAGAGATTGAAATTGGCTATCTGGGTTGGAGGGATGACATTACTGTTTTTTTGCTGTCCATCAAAGCAATACAAGCCAACTGTAGATATCTGTAAGATCATGTATGAGGACAGACTTTCCTTTGAGTCTGTTACATTGCCGTGTCATTTAGCATGAGGAAGAGGTGAAAAGATTTAACTTCCTTGTGTCTTGAGGACTCACATGCTTTCTTTTACCCTACAAATCTGTTATGCTACCTGAAAAAGCTAGATACCTGGTGGTAACTGGTAGATGACCGAGGTAGGAGGATAATGGGGGAAAAGCAAAACAAAGAAGTTCAGAAAGCAGTGTGCCTCATCTGCTTTCATGGACCTCAAACCAAACCTGACACTAATACGTACATTTCTGGTAATGGTTAGGGCCCCTGAATTAGAAGTACATGGGCAATGCTTTATGAAGACCATACACCCTTGTGCTTTTATTTGCAGATGTTAACAAAGTAGGAACACAATTATGATGTAAGCAATGGTTTAATCTAATTTAAAGAAGAGCCGCTTGTGGAGCCTCCTCCACACTCATGGAGCACTGGAATCTGTAGTATGTTAAAACTTTAAAGTGCTTGAATTCCCAACAGGCTTGGTGGGTGCTCCTTTTTCCTGCACATTAATTCACAGTACCTTTATAGACAGTGGTTTAAAAATACATTTAGTCAAACAGACTCTTTCTTTTTAGTACAAAACAAAGGGAATTTTGGTATAAGTTGATTCAAGCTGTGAAGTGTAGGTAGACTGTTGATTAAACCCATTCTTAGCAGTTTCTGATTAGATTTGATTAAATAGCGCTAGTGTTTAGTGTCCAATCTTTCTTAAGCATTTTAAAGAATTAAAAACTTTTAAAAGAATAAATACATTAAATATTGAAATGCTATGCAGCTTTGTTTTGTTTTTTGTTTAAACGCTTCATTTTTGTTTTCTTCCTGCATATTTTCTGCTCCATTCTCTGGTGAAGTAGTTGGCGGTAATTCCAATGTCCAACCACACATAAACTCAAATAAAAAAGCGATACTCTTGCAAAATGTGAGTATTTCTGAATGATAGTATCATATTTGTAAAAAAAATTAAAAGGCTAATTGGTTTAAATAGTGTGAATTGACTCTGAAACAAAGCCAATCAACTGATCAATTAAATTGCACAATTAAATAAAATCATCCCTCCAACCCAGATAGCCAATTTCAATGGAATAAACTTAAAAGCAGAGGGATGCGCCGTGTTTGACAGCTTACAGACAACAGTTGGCACTATTGGTGTGGTCATACCAACCGTAGCAAAAAGGATTATGATGACGACAGCAGTCTTTCCGCAGGTTAGCAGTAGGCTAATGTTAATTGCAAAATGCAAATCTTGCATTCAGGCTAACAAATGGTCAAACGATTTGTAAAATACTAATGTAACATGGATTCTGTTTATAATTATGGCTTTCCAGCCAGTACTTAAACTTTTAATATATTGTTCAATTTTAAGCATTAAATTTCTTGTTCAATAAAAACGTATTCTTGAGCCATCATTTTGTGGCTTTTGCAAAGTATCGGTTCAGGCACCGTTTTGGCACCGGTACCGGTTTAAAAGTATCGATTTGGCACCGGTATCGAAAAAACCCCAAACGATACCCAACCCTATTAAACACTGTATTTCACTTTTGTCTGAATACGTTTGGCCACCACTGTAGATATCATAGCAGACCTTCCAACTAAGGTTGGGAACTGCCATCCAGTCCCGGACTCTTAATTCTACTCTTAATTCTAAATATATAAGGATGAACAATGATGGTTCATTTAGTGAATTTTCTCCTGAACGTTGCTGAATGTTGAGGTTAGCAATCAAATAACCAGCCAAAAAGCTATGTAGCAATTCATCTGATTTCTAATATTAGCCAAAGACCAGAGCCAGGCAGGTCGTTCTGATGAAGAACTCTATAAGAAATGAACATAAAACCACTGTGATGTATTTTATTAATTCCAACCTCATCATCATGTAAACACATCGAGTGGTGTTTCACAAGCGTCTAATGAAAGAACTAGTTCACTGGCAGTGCAATCCGATTGATAAGACGTACCCTTCAGAACCTTGTCACAGGATCTCTGGGAATGATGTGAAATGCAAGTGGTAGGAAATGAAACCAGCCAATGCAGTCATTACACCAGGCACAGAAGAGCTATTGAAGGCCAACATGCTTGTCTTTTAAATAATGATTACGGAAAAGCCGCTTGTACAAAATAAAAGCTATACAGTATATCAGACTAGTCTAAAATCCCGCAATAGACGTCATTGTTGCGGGACTGAAAAAGTCAAAATGTAATTTTTCGGCACACCCACATTACTAGAGAAAGCACAGAAATTTTAAAAGAAGGCAAAGTCTTTCGTTTTAAAAAAAGTAAAAAAAAATTAAAAATGTAAAGTCTATTTGACTCCTTGGATCCTGTAAATTGATTGTTAATAAAATAATAAGGAAGAATTTTGAAGAGATTAAATCACACTGTTATCAGAAATTTGTGCAATTTGAATTGTGAGAAAATCCTGGACTATAAATGAAAAACAAATAAAGAATCTTTATTTTAGTTTTAGTTTTTTCTAATAAAATGTATTTCTACATTAATTTTTTAAAACATTTGTGATATTTTAATAGCTGCAGCATGCTTCACCAATCAGCCATAGCATTAAACCCTCCCGCCTAATATTTTGTAGGTGCCCCTGAGTAAGCCAAAAGAGCTCCTGATGACCTCTGAATGAGTGCTGTGGTACCTGGCACCAAGATGTTGGCAGCAGATCTTTTAAGTCCTATAAGTTGTTCGGTGGAGCCTCCATGGAGCAAACTTTATCCAGCAAATCCCACTGATATGGTTATTTTCAAGACAAAGTCCACACCGTGAACACATTCTCATGTTTCTTTTTTTTTTCATTCCTAAACTATTTGTGCAATGTGGCTTCCACATGATGTACAAGAAAATGTAATTCATCAGACCAGGTCTTCTACCGTCTTCCTCCATGGAGTAGGTAAGTTCGGTCCTAGAGAGGACTTGAACAAACTAATCAAGGTGTTCAGGATTACTAAAGCTATAGGCAGTTGAGTTTTTCTCAGGGTAAGAGCTGAAATCTGCAAGACTCAGCAAGGCTCTCTAGGACTGAACTTGGCTACATCTGGGCTAGTTATTACACTCAAGTGCCCAATGTAGGTGCGTTCAGCAGTGGAAAAGGGATCAGAGGTCATTTTCAGGCCTGCATTAACATTATTTTCTGTGGACCAGATGAACTAGCCTTCACTCCACACAAACATATATAAGCTTCCATTGCCCATGGCACTGTACCTAGTTCCCCCAGCAGTTCTACCTTGGACCTGTTTTGGAAGGTTCTGACCACTGCATACTGAGAACACCTCATAAAACCTGCTGTTTCGAAAATCCAGAGAAGTAGCCATCACAATCTGTCTCTTGTTGGTTCTTACACTTGATAATTTTTCTGCTTCCAACACCTTTGATAAATGACTGTTACATGCTGCCTAATATACAACACCCATAGTGGCAGGTGTAACTGTAATAAGATAATCAATGTTATTCACTTCAACTTTCAATGGATTTATGACTGATCAGTACATGCTAGGTTTATCCTAACCTATGCGTCTTCTAGTTTTTTTTTTTTTTCTGTTCCAAGTAATTTCTGAAATTCTTCTGCCATTTTGTGCGGTTTTCTACTTTTGTAAGTTGGCACTGACTTTGGACATCAACTGAATGTAATCTGTTCATAGTCTCTCCCACAAACAAAGCACATACAGTCCATGTGTTTGCATCAGAAGTAAAGAGAGTATGTTCTGGGAGTATTTAGCAATGAGGAGACAATCCCGTGAGAGCAGAACTCCTCAAAACACAGAGGAGAAGGCAGTTGAAAGCACAGATCAGCAACAGTGCTAAGCTGCATTATTAATGGCCAAGCTGGGTGGCTAGACAACCAGAAATCTCTCACCCAAAAAGAAAAAAAAAAGTAACACGACAAGAAATAAAAACATTTTAGTCCATATGCGTACTGAATGCTGTGTTTTTTTCTCCTGATGCAGAAAGAAGCAGAGAGAGAGAATGAAAAGCTGTAAGTCATATCGTGTTGGATTGAGCGGGTCAGGGATCTCCTCCACGTAGCCATGGCAACGCACCCAGCAACTAGGAGGAAGTTTTGCCTCATCCGGTCTCCTCACTACTCATTGGTCATAGAGAGAGCGGAAGATCTTAACAGACAAGATGCTGTCAATGATTACCCGCAAAAATATTCCTGCCCATGCCTGTAACTTGTGGCTTGCTTTATTAGAAGCGATTCATTTGAATATTATCGCAGCATCAGAGGCATTCTCGAATGTTCATTCTTGAATCAAATCCTCTTCACCATCATGATTAGTAATACTAAAAAATTCCATATCTGAAATTTTTTTCTGCACTTTTTTCACAAACAAAAAAGGGAAATTCATCAGTAGAACACAGACATTAATCAAAGTAGCACACGGTAGAAGGATACGGAATGCATAATTTATGTGTGCCCAGACCAACATGCTGGCGAGTCAGAAGTAATGGATGAAGAATCGTCTCCAGCAGGAGACACCAGTTAGGAGAAAGGACATTGTGGTAGCCATTAAGGGATGTCAATAAATTAGCAGAGGGGAGGAGGAGGACAAGGAAAGAGGGTGGCATTGGGGGATGGGCTCTCGCTCGCAGAGAAATGAATGAGTACTATTAATATGAGGAGTGCTGTATAATTAAAACCTGAACTGCGACTGCAGAGGGAATGTAAAGAGTTCCTTAAGACAAAAGGGCTTGGGCTGTTCTCCCTCTCGCGCAGCACTGTGACTATGAGCCTACAGCTGACTGCTTTTCTACGTTTGAAAAAATAATCCCATTTCACATTTGTAATCCAGACGGCGCAGTGCTGCCCAGACTATCACTAAATTAACGGCTGACGTGCTTCTTTGGTGAGAAGAATTAATGTGCGCTGAGCTCCGGCCGCTGCTAGCCCTCAGCCCGGCTCCTGAGGAGACATTCTCTACATGAAATCCACTAAAACTTTTGAGACTTCTGACCGTGCTGTGTGTGTGTACATGTGTGCTTGTGCTCTCTGATGGGGCAGCACTCAGCTCTTGAGTTGCTGAAATGGGCTCCAGGTCCTCACAACCCTATGAAGGATAAGCACTACGGAAAACTGACAGAGAGTATCTGTAGCACAGCAGGTTTCAAATTAGTCAAGCAATTAGTCACACCATATTCTTATATTCCTTCACCTTCTACGCTGCTTATCACAGGCCACCTCTACAGGCATCAGGCAACAATTAACCTAATATAGTTAATTGTTTGCACTGTGTGAGGAAACAGGAGTACCCTTACGAAAAGCACCAAACACAGGAAGAACATGCAAACTCCACCCACACAGACCCGAGGTGGACCCCGGAGTTTTGAGACCACAGTGCTAACCACTATGCCACAGTGCCACCCTAGTCACGTAACAATGAGAAAAAAAATAGAGATTTGAAAAAGTACTGACTTTGTCATTTTGACCATATGCAACCTCAGCGTCCAGTATTTAGCGGAAAGTCTAAAGGAAAGTTCCGGAACTTTTTTAGATTGCATACTGTGATGTATTACATTCTGCCAAAATATTATATAAGATTCTGGTTACATATTCACTACATCTTGGCTATTACACCGCATTGTGCATATGTCGACAAAAGTGCTTCATCATGTTTTTGCAGACGGAGTTGATCCAGGCCTGCTTTATACTTTTAAGGCTGACACAGACGCACGCTGCTTTTCAGGACATCAGCAGAAGACTCATCGCAACTCAGCAAAAAACAGCCAGGAGGTGTTAGCACAAGCATACTACAGTGTGTATTTATGTATGATAAATCATATATAGATTTATATTATAATTATAAAAGATATATGGCTCTGCATTCCGTACCAGAACTGACTTTGTACACTTTGAGTTAAACTATGTGTTTATGTTTGAGGTTGGGGTTACCTTGAGGGAGTCAAAGCAGGCGATGACGCGGCCGTTCTCCACATGGCAGGTGCGAGAGGGGTGAGCAAACTTGCACTCAGTGTCAGAACGCGAGCATGAGCCTCTCTGGAACTCGCGACACACCTCTAGCGTCAGCCACTTGGTGTCCCGGCCTACAGCAACGTTGACGGCCATAATGAGCGGGCGTTTAGGGTCGAATTAAAGGTTGTCTGGGGGTAAGAAAGTCCAAAGCGCACGTAGCAGGACAAAAAAAAATAAATCAGTGTGCCACAGCACAAAAAACACTCTGGTATAAGGAATGAGACATGCTCTAACGTTCAGACAGAATGGCAAAAAAAAAAACAAAGAAGAATCTATGACTCTCTGTGTTCCATATCAGCTGGATAGTTGAGCAAGGAGAAGGATGCTGAGGCAGAGCAGGTCACACAGGCATGCTGCAAAGGCTTCTTGACAGCTTCACTCAGACTGAGGCACTAAAAGTGCAGACAGACACGTACTACTGGGCTGCAGTGGCCGTCCTGGCTCGTAAAACCAGCTTCTTGTCTACGTAAAACCACTTTATCCACTTTTCCCACCCTAAAGGCCACCGTCCCGCTGCTGCAACATCAATGTTTTCTAAAAATGCTCACATTTCCAGACAACAGAAGATAAAAAGCCTTCGTGACCAAAGTCAGGCGCGTTGAGTACAAAAGAAAAAACGAATCGACTGTCCTTGTATTAACAGGATGATACTGCAAGCGAGTGGGGGGAGGCTTGGAATCGAGGAACAGCAAATTGACCGTTTGCCTGTCAGAGTGAAATATAGTCTGAGTCAAGGCCAAGCGCAATCACAGATACACTTACACAGGCAAGCAGTCAGGTCTGCGGGGAACAGCAGCGTGGGAAAAAGCATGCGCCGGCACGAGGCTGCTGCAGCATCCAGTACATCCAGGCACTTAGTGGTGATGCGCGTCCTCTGCTTTCTACTTGAGTCGCATTCTTGTCCCTCCTGTTTCTCCTGTGTCTCTTCTTCTCATCGTCACCCTCCACTGTCTCCTTTAGGTCCTCTAAAGCACGACCACCTGTCTTTAAACAGAAAAGAAGGAAAGAATTACAAAAGAGTAATGACAAGCTAAAATATGTGACTAAAAGGAGAAAATACCTTTGTAAGATAGGATATGCTGAAGGAACTGTAGAAATGAGATTGTAGAAGCCAAAGCATAAAAGCGCAAGTGTTTACACTGCAAACCTGCGAATTCAGAGTGTGAGCGTGAGAGAGCAGAGAGTGCATGAGCGAGAGGCAGCGAAAGAGGGAAAGAGAGGTAGAGGAGGCGTGCGGGCTTGAGGCAGGCAGCAATGCAAAGGAAAGGGCAGGCTGTGTCTTGATTAAAAGATAGAGGGAGGGAAGGAGGGAGGGAGGGAGTGAGGGGAAAAGGAAGGGGGGGGGTAACGTGTGAGAGATCACCGTCACTTTATGATCAGCAGAGTCTACAAGAATAACAAGTTGATGAAGGTTATGCCGGTGCTTATTTATCTAAAAAAAATTTTTAAAAAAGGCAACAGAAGGAAGAGTTTGGAATTGTGCATGATCCAAAAATACAGGTAGTGAAAGAGACGAGGAAGGGAAAGCCTGGCCCTCGCAACGGCAGCTGCTTAGAGCTCTGTGACGTGACAACCAATCAGTGGCCGCTTTGCAAACAGGCTGAGTGAGCAGCAGCCAATAAGGAGCAGAGCTACGCACTGACAGTCTTCATCTCCTCTCCTGCCTCCTCTGGAACACACTGTCATTGCATGTGCTCTTGGGCTCGACCGTAAAAAGAATGAAGCATGCCGGCCTTTTCCCCCCACCAGCCTTATGAGGAGAGTTTCTGTACGGGTATATCACTCGATATGTTTTCACCACACAGCCTGTGTCTCTCCCTCTTCCTCTCACAAACACATATACACGCAGAAAAAGGATGGCTGCGTTTCTCAATATTAGTCAGATTTAAGATACTGCAGGAATTAGACAATTATAGCTAGAGTATTATAGAGAGAAGCGTTATAATCAAAACCCATGAGATCACCACGAGACATGGGAGGACCAGTGGGAGTGAGTTCGCGTTTGTGTTTGCATGTTTGTGTCATGGGTGGTTTAACAGCTGACACACGGTCTGCAGAGAAGAACAATCGGTGATGTAATACAGATGAAGGTGGGCGATACGGTGAAGGACTAACAAGCTAAAAGTAAATATGTGCCTCTTGCTGCTACTGGGGATCTAAACAGACTCTATAGACTGTATACAATGATTATTATTATTATTATTATTATTATTATTATTATTATGAGAGTAACTGTCTTTTCTGTTGATTTCAAGACCCCTTTTTAATATTACATTAATAACCACGGCATCATGCAAACTATTCACTTACTAAACTATAATTAAAAACTATTTTAAAAAACTGTAAATAATGTTAACATTTCTATTAATTTACATTGGTATGAATGTACAGTACTGTGGTCTTGAGCCATCCCTCATTTTGTTATATTTTGCTTCCAAAGACTTAATAGTGTTTCACAATGTTTCGATGAGAAATAGTTCCTCAGGCTTCCTGATGGACTTGCTTGTTCATTTCAGTCCTTGTACCTGACCAGTTTCAGTGGATATATTTTTGTTTATTAACACACACAAAGACCTACAAATCCTTAACTTAAGGAATGAGAGACAGGTACAGATGATAACAGATGATAAGTATACAGATTAGTATACTGATGAAGCTGGATGCTGAGTGCTTGGAACAGACGAGAGGGAAATGAGGTTGCTGCTGAGGTTGTTACATAAACAACCAATTTTTAGATTGTATCCTTAGGAACTTTCCAGCCTGTTAAAGGCTGGAACACATTTGTTCCTATTTCTATAATTTAATTTACATCATTTTATTTAATATACAGAAATGAGGGGTGGCTCAAGACTTTTAGACAGTACTGTAGATTTGACATATGCATGTAAAAAAAAAACTTAGACTAAATATTATTCACTTAAATAAATAAATGATATAATTACAGCATGCTCATAAATGCTGATAAGTTATTGAACTCTGGTCTCCACGTGTAAATAAAGATGTACGGGTTATAAAAAGGAAAACGTCCACCACACGTGTTTAACACAAGCTGGCAAGCAAATCATTACACGGCACACTCTGGCAAGCCACAATTTTACTGTACAACTACAAATGGCTCATCAGGAGTTTTGAATGTGTAGCGAACTGTGGATAAAATTCTGAAATTCTGGATTTTGATAGATAGGTGGGGGGGGGAATAATTAGTCAATAAAAACAGCCCATTACTGACCTACACAAAATAGTTATTGAGCATAAAACCATGTGCTATAAACAAAATGGCCTCATTTACATAACCGAGTCATGGTGGGAATATTGCACAGAGGTAGTGATGGGAGAGACGAGATCTGTCATAAGGTTTAAACAACAGCAAACAGCAAGCAGCTAACCCACTGATATCTTTTATAGAGTATATCAGACAACTCACCACACTTAATTAGTGCGAAAGCTGCATAAAGGACAATGAACTGAAGGATGAACTGTCATTAGCTGACAGTCCTAGGCTTATTTTGGCAATAACAGACGCAGTAAAACATAAAAATAAACTTTTCCAGACAAATCCCACCTTCTGTTATGACTGGTTACAAGCATTTAGGTTTCATCTATGATTGGTTAGAATATGACAGGCTGTGACATATGAGCCATTCAAAGAGCACAAAGGCAGCAGTTTTTTTTAGCGCAGATAAGCACCTCATCAGTGGGAAACAGCAGTGAATTGGGGCGGCAACAACCTTATGGATGATCGCAGCATTTGGTAAGAGATGTGAATATGCATGGCTAGCAAAAGCACCTCAGCACACAGTTCATCCACCCTTGCCGTTTTGAGATTTTGAGCTCTAAGAGAGTTTTTCACCTTAGGGTCCCAGTATTATTTCCGAGAACACTTGACCGTGGAAGCCAATCGTACCTGAGCATGGCATTAGACACGATATCATCAGTACCTCGTCACTGTTCGTTTAGCACTTGCAAATCTCATCCTTTAACCTACACAGCCATAGGTGATGAAGTAGGAAGGCACGAGACAGCGCTGCTTTTGACATTCTTTTCTAAATAACAAAATAATATTAGATATAGAGCAAAAGTTAACATATTGGTTGTGTCCTTTTCTTGTGTTTAACGGTGGTTCACAAACCAAGTAAGTGCATACCTTAGAATGCAGAACAAAATCAACATGAACGCTATCTAGTGGGCGAGTGGGGGGAAGCACTCATTCCTGGGCACGGTACAAATCGATCATGCCTAATGTGAAAACTAAAGTGTGCCGACATGGTGTACCAGGAAAAGGTTCAGTACAGTATGTATGATTTAAAGGAATGCATTTGAAGGGCAATAACACGCATAACACCAGAAGTGTTAAAATGAGTTAATCATGAGTGGGAGAGACGACTCCGTGTGTGTTAACAAAGAAAGCGCAATCTTGTACATGATGCTTTGTATATAAAGTTACAAGTTGCTAAAAAGTCCTATTGTCCGCTATACACGGAGGCCTTGGGGACATGTACCAACATATGACTTTGTAATCCACTGGGTAGACATGATCGAGTTTAATAACTTTAATACGCTGATTATATGATAACTCTAACAAGCCAAATGAGTCAGCTACCCGATTTCACACAGCTAAAGAGACAGAACTCTGAAGTCTAATGACTGCATGTGCTCCACTTGATTAACCTAATATAACAGTTTGTAGGGTTGATGTTAGGGATCACTTGCCATAACACTGTACGTGGACAGGCATAATTAGGTTCTCCACTGGTTTAAGACATTATAGAGCTGTTTATCCTGTTCTTTGTCTTTTTTTCCCCCAAAAAACGATGAAAAGTATTCCGGTCAAATGAGATGTCCTGGGGAAAGCTTGCTTTCATGTATAATGCATTTAGTGGATTTGAATAGAACACTTTCTTACACGGTGAGGTTTGCTTAAGGAGGTAAGAACATGTCTAATATATTATTTGCCTATGCACATGGAAAAGTTGGAATATTTCCAACCAACGAATGAAAGAGTTAGTGCACACATGAGCACTTTTACATGTTTAGCTGCATCCTAAGTTGTGTAAATGGATACCCAGAAACTAAGGAATAATTAGCGGATTTGAAGACGCGGAACATAGGGATGAATGAATATAAGGGTACGGTGAACAAAATAGCACTGCAGTCATTGAAAAAAAAGAGTGAAAAATCGGAGAGAGGGAGGCAGCGATGGAGTGAGAGCGGGAGACAGAAGGGCAGATAGGATCTGTGCCCATGTCTCACAGAAACACACACAGACGGAGGAGGCGGCGGGGGGTTCGGGAGTGTGACTGCGCAGACAGACAGCCCAGAAGGGAAGGAGAGCACTGCAGTGAAGTGGGAGAGGGTGTGAGCAGGATGATGTGAGCATGTGTCTGTGTGTGCATGATGGTGAAAGAGAGAGAGAGAGAGAGAGAGAGAGAGAGAGAGAGAGAGAGGTGGAGAGGGAGAAGGAAAAGAAATAAGAGAAGAAGGGGGTGGAAATGAAATTACTAACTACATACTCCAGGACAAAGGAACCTCTACATGAAGTAAAAAAGAAAAAAAAAGAAAAGAAAAGAAAAGAAAAAAAACAACAGAAGGATGCTGTGTTTTTACATTCTACTCTGTTCTTCCTGTGTACTACAGTAAAAAGGCAGCAAGGGGCCTAGTAGCCACACACACACACACACACACACACACACACACACACACACACACACACACACACACACCTGTTCTCTGTACAAACACACGCCGTTTCTATTCGCGTTATAGAAACATGGCAGGTGAACTGCGAGTAGAAGTGGACCTGCTACGTTCCACCTGGTCCTCGTGCTAAGAAAAAATAATAATTATTAAATAAATAAAGAACAGTCATGGTTTGTACGGCATAAAACAGCTACAGACAGCTGTGAGCTACGGAGTATGGTTATAAATAAAGCGCTGATGCCATGACATGAATGTGTAGACTGAATAATTAATGATGCAATGCAAACCGGAAGACCAGGAGCGTTCGGAGGGAGCGTTTACGACGTAGGCTGGACCCGGCCTGCTCGTAATGAACCGAGACTGCTGCAGTGCCCTTGAAAAAAAGTGCTCTCTGCAACTAGCAAGATCATACAAATTAGCGCGTGTCATGCAGGTCTCCATGAGAGCTCGTAGCAATGTGCTTCGACAAACATGACTCGATGACTAATGATGTTAGCATGTTGAACAGCAACTGTTTCCTCTGCCTGCACGAAGACAGCACACAAAGGATCGTCTGTTGGAGCTTAATAATATTATCAATTTATAGAACGGGCTTCGCTCGGGTGGCGTGGTGATGTCAAGCTGTTTTACAGTAACCTTCTACCGCTGCTGCGACGTGGCTAAGCAGGGACCAGATACAGTTGACACAGAGATGTGTGTGTGTGTGTCACTGCTGCATGTCTGAGAGCAGGCCTGCAAATATCAAGCGTCTGGAAACGCTGAGTGTATTGACTCTACAAGGTCACTCAGCCAAGAGCACCAAGACATGCACACACACACACCCACACCCACACACACAGACTTCCAATTGCAATGACCTTCAAGAATGGAGACAAGTGAATGAGTATATACAGTGTGTGACAATGCTGAATCTGATTCTTCAAAATCAGACTGTTTTTTTTCTAAGCACATATATTAAATAATAAAGAATTAAATTCACAGTAGCAGTTTGCTGCATCTATGCCAGCTATCAGTTTCCTCATATTTTTGGTGCAGACATCTGTCTTTCATTAAACATTAACTTTGATAAACCCTCTCACTGAAAATAAAAGCTGCCGGCACTGACAGAACAAAGCTGTCTTCTGTGAGCCGTGCACCAAACGTACTAATATCAAGCTTCAGACGTTTGATCAACTTGATCAATACGATGTCAGGAAGCCATCCGCAGCGCAAAACTTATGAAGGTGAGCCTTACGGTCACACTGTTTCACTCTCTGTCAAAACATCCTACACGCTATAGGCCGAAATTTAGCGAGATAATGATTAACCCAGCATTTCCAGGTCTGTTCGCTTGCTAAGTTTTACCATCCTGTCTTTTACACAGAGCAAAGTGAGCGTTACCATATCTCCCAATAAAACGAGCATGACCAAACAGGCCGTAACCTTGAAAAGATAATCAACTTAAACAAACAAAACCAACGCCTTCAGCTGCTGCCCAGGATATTTTAATACCTGATGCAGAATGTTCTTTAGATTTCTCACCCTTACAGAAGACACACACACACACACACACACACACACACACACACACACACACACACACACACACACACACACACACACACACAGAGCTCTCCTGACTTAATACTGTATGACCAGGAGGGGGGAATAAATTCCATTCACCAGTTTTAATATGAACTCCTTTACATTATTGAATCAGCCAATCGTTTGACAGCAAAGCAAGTCATATAATCGTGCAGGTGCGGATCAATACCCACATCAAACATCAGGATGTGGGGAAAGATGGTAATCTCAGTAATTTTTAACATGTCAGGATCTTATAGACACAATGAGTAAAAGGTAAAGAAAAAAAAAACAATGAAGGAAATGCATTGTTGATGAGACAGGTCAGAGGAGAATGACTGGTTTGAGATACAGTAAAACAATAACTGAAAGGTATGCTGTGGACCAAATCACTGAGATCACATTTTTCCTTTTTGTGATCTTGAATCCAGAGTGTTAACTGAAGCTCTTGACCTGCGTCTGCATGATGATGATTATTATTATTATTAACATAGAAATCAGAGCAGCTGTGGTGTTAAAATGATAATGAAGTGAACTTTATAGATATCAAGTCTAGTGTCCTTGCAATGGTTTGGAACCCTACTCAGGGTGTACCCCTCTCCTTATGCCCTAAGTTCACTGGGACAGGCACCAGGGCCTGTGAACTTACACAGTAAAACCATTAATGGTTAATGGATGGATGAATGATTTCCAGAGCACAATAACCTAAATATCAATTTATTCCTATTCAGTAAGTACTTACGGGTGTGAGGCAGAAATACATGCAGGACGGGAAACCAGTTTATCTCAGGGCCACAAGCCAGATTAATTTGGAGTCATCACTCCACCTACCAGCATGGTTTTGAAAGGTAGAAGGAAACCCATGTGGACAGTGTGAGGACACTACCTGCCGTACCACTGTGCCACCCACAACACAAACAGAAAGGTGAAAGGAAGAAACTAGCTCGTGCGTGGCATGGACATCTGAAATTTTGCAATTATTATTTTACAAATCGCACCTTTAATCTTTAATCAAACCTTCATGTCCGTATTGAAGTCTTTGATATACTTATTGTAAAATCTCAGCAAAACTGAATTCAAACAGATTAACATTCTACTGTATTCATTCTGTGTCCTGAAACAGCACTAGCTGTGCCCTATTTGAATGTTTTGGCTAAATCTCCATAATTTGGTCTTGGGCAGTTCCCTTCCACTGGCCAGCTCAAACATCAACCAACCAACAAAGAGGATGTGGACAAAGGATATGTCCCGGTGCAGCGTAATACATGTCACCTACCCTCTTCTGTATAAACAAGCTCCATAACGTCTATAATTTGCTATTGCTGCTGTGATTGACAGGGGAGGTCATATGCCACCCCTCCTACCCTTGGCTACTGGCCACAGATAGCTGTTGAGTAGTTGGGATTTAATCTCACCACAGAACAAAGCTTTTCTGTTGCGGCCATCAGATTAAAAAAAAGAAAAACTCTACGCAGTGATTGCAAGTAGATAGATCATAGATCCTGAGAGACTCTGTCCTCTCTGTAATCAGCTACTACACATTTCAATAGACGTCTGCCAATTGTTTTGCTCATGAACAGCACATCATGATTGAAGACTTCAAATGAAGAGCGAAAAGATATGGGAAAAAAGCCACATGCTAAAAATGATGAGCGCTGTTCCTAGAGAGTTGAAACCTGATGCCTGATAGCTGAGCATTTTTACTGGTTAGGGTCTGTGTAATATGCTATCCGTCCTAAAGATTGTTATCCTCCTGATTGGATTTCAGGAGCATGCTGGAAACTCTACACTAAGTTTTTGGTCATGATTATGAAAAGTCAAAAAGAGACAGGCAAGAAAAATGATGCTCATGTGTGAGTGTGTATTATCAGTGTAAAGGTTTGAGGGAAGGGCGTGGAGGTGAAGAGCACAAAGCCGTTATTGGCAACTGAGCAGAGCAGAGGCATGATCGACACCGACAATTACAACGGCTTCCATAAACAACAAGAAGACACAAGAGCTGTGTAATATTGTAGCAAGTAACAGAGTACAGGAAATGGTGTTATTACACACAAACAAATGCATAGCTATGTTCAGCACCATACTCATGCTTAGAGTGAAACATAATTCCTCAGCATGGACACTGCATACTGGTGCACTGCACAACATACCCAACGCAAGCAGACATGCAGTATGCAGTGCTCCTGCACAACCACTGTGTAATCTCTCACACAATGAGCTGGCGTATGGTGATGCACTGACATACAGTCATGACACAGGATATGGAGAGAAATATACAGTAATTTATCATGCTCACCTTGTCCTTTTAACACCATTTAATATCACAGCCAATATGAAATATGAATTAGCCTATAGGATGGAACTGCAGACATTTAACTCAGCTAGGACTCCTACTAAGCAGAATTTGTTCTTGCTGGGTCGTACTTTAAACATGACCTCACTGTGCAGACAAAAGTGATTTCAGAACTCGTCAACCATGAACGTTCCGGAGTCAGACGCTGCAACTCTGTGGCTTGCTTTCAGGAACTTGGCCACTGCTGAACCCACTGAGCTAGACACTTCTTGCTTTTGCGTTCCCTGCAAATCTATAAAACTATGCAAAAACATTTTTTTGCTGTGTTCATCTCATTAGATATGTTTATATGCACAACAGTTCTTCAATCCGATTGATTTGAGAGTCCAACGTAATCTCAAATGGATACTAATCTGCAGTTACATGCACAAAGCATTTAATCAGCATATAACTTTTTTCACATGCATGAAGTGTTTCCACCTGCTGTGAACTATAATAGAGGAAGAAGTATTTTTTCCCTCCAACTTTGAAGTTAGGTTAGGCTACCTTTCTTTTCCTATATATCCTCTTGACTAGTTACAAGATTTTAGTCTTACCTATGTTTAGTTCTCTATAGTACTGTATGTATAGCATGAAATAGGCGCCAATCAGCGTTCCTTCCTCAGCCAGAGACCCGATGGATGAAATTACTGGTGGGAGATGGTTGTTTTCACAGAGTTTTGAAATTATCTTCATGAAAATGTCACCTCATGTGGGGCAAAGAAAGAATATACTTATTTAAACAAGAAATAAATGATTGGGGTCAAGTGTTTACATATTTACTTATTGAACGAATTATCAAAGGTTTACCCCACCCCTTTAGAATTCAGTCAGATCGGGTCAGATCAGATAAGATTGTACCGACTGAGGCATTCACATGATGCAGTTTTTGCTTTTTCCGATTGCCTGGTTATTTCGTTTATTAGTCGAATAATAGGGTCAAACTAAATGCACCTAGTGAAATCCTATAAATTCTTTTGGTTTTGTCTTTTATGGGGCGTCCCTAAAATAATGTGCTTTGGGAAAGAGGAAACAACTTTTGTGTTCATTTATTCATGTGGATTTGATTTGATTTAGAAATACATTATGGAGGCATACAGTAGGTAGAACAATTCCATAACGAACGCATTGCAAAAGTTAGTATAATGCGATGCTGTCAGGTCAGATGCAACATTTAATTGGAAATTAACTGTATTGTAAAACACAGACGGTTAGGGTGAGGAGAGCATGATACATTATTTGGAGAATATAAATGGTTAAAACTATATGGACATGCAAAGAAAAAAAAAGCTAAAGTCTTCTAACTGTATAACATGCAGAACTGAGACTGCAGGCAGTGAATCGAAAAATGAGAAGTACACCCTTCTTAAAATTAGACAAGTTGCTTGGTTTAACCATTTATCCCACACAACTTTTACAAATGAATATAAGAGAACTGAAACAAACAAATTTCATTTATGGTAATCATACAGGAATACAAAAAAAATGAAACTTCTCAACTTAATCTGAATTTTCCGAATCTGGGCAAAGAAAACCTGAAATATATATTTTTCATTTGAACTTATATATCAACTTTATTAGAACTGTTTTTTAGGAGCAGGTGCAATAAGTGCAGTGAGACAGCAGTCAAACTGCCATGAAGAAGGATGGGCCATCTTCCACACAGTCATGCTTTCCACTGTGTCGGAGTGAAAAATAGAGAAATAGTAGTTGAGGAGTGCGGGGCGGGAGCATGCAGAGGCAGAGCTTAAAATGGACGCCAGACAGTTGAGGTTGAGGTGAGTAAGAGGAGTGGTTAGGAGACAGGCGTCGGCAGCTGCATGAGTTAAACTGGGAGGGGGAGAGAGGGAGAGACAGAGAGAGAGACAGAGAGAGAGAGAGAGAGAGAGAGAGAGAGAGAGAGAGAAAGAGGGACCAGGTCCAAAGAGCAAAATAATTAGGTTAAGTATCTTTAATCTCCTTAGCCTAGTCCTATGCTGCAATCTCCATTCACAAAAACATCCAGTTTCCTGCATCCACTTATTACACACATATTACATTTACAGAATAAGAGTAAGAGTATGTGTCGGTTTACAGCAAACACTTTCCTTCATCTGCCATTGGGTTTGGATATGGCAGCCCTTTACAAACTGACTCCTTAAATATGCTTGTGCCTTCAGGGAAGAAAAACTTAATTAATGTGGCCATTCAGTATATTCAGGTCATCAGCTGACTTCAATTTAGTGCCACATAACGTTAATGAGTCTAGACCTGACCAACTGAAGCAACCCCATATCATAACACTGCCTCCAGAGGCTTGTACAGTGGGCACTATGCATGATGCGTGCATTGCTATATGCACTGTCCTTCTTTCCCTGACACTCCCATCGCTCCAGAATAGGACTGTTCTGAACTTATTAGACCATGTGACCTTTTTCCATTATTCCATAGCCTAATCTTTATGCTCCCTACCACACTGAAGACTCTCTTTCCGATTAGTATCACTAACAAATAGTTTTCTTATATATGCACAGTTATAGTCCCAATCCCATGAGTTCTCACTGCCCTGTGTAGAAACGCTTCTACTTTTACAAATTAATATATGTGATTTCTAAAGTAGATTTTTAATATGCAATAGAATATATATATGAAAAAAAGTTATGATTAATTTGACACATATCGCACTTTCGATGTAAACTGTAATGTCTCTAGGAAACGTACCATTTATATTCAAACATATTTATTTAGCCTAACACCAAATATGAGAGGATGTTTGCCAATATTTATCTATGACCTTAAATTAAAAAACTAAGACTTCAATTCTTGACGAATTCTACATAATTCCCAGACTTTGCGTATATACCCTGTAATATATCGCCGCCTTCTAAAATTAAATAATTACACAGGTCCATATTGGGACTTTTTGGGGGGATGGGGGGGGGGAGGTTTCGGGGTGATAACTGTGCAGCACAAGCTGGTGTTACCATATAATAAATCAACATCTGAAAACTCAGATTAAAGAACTCAACAGCACTATGGTACTAAGAAAATTAATCAACATATTGAGACCAAACAGAGCTCGAATCTTTAACAACACTTTAGTGTAAGTGATATTATATTTTGCTGTCATTAAAGCTTTTTCTTCTAAAAGGTACAATATCAGTTTCTGATGACTTTTTTTTCACTCCTCTTGTGATAAAACCAGATTCTGATAAATTTGAGACAGCAACCTGAGATTAGAACGTGAGGCAACACATATGGTAATAAGTGCTAAATAAGATGTCTGAGATTACTTGGTAATAAAGAAAGATAAGCATGGGATTATATGCTTACAACCCTGGCCTAATCCGTTATGCCCATGTACTTTATTATATACACAGGCTCACCCGGGCATTCAGGCTTGATAAGCAGGTCTTTGTAATGATAATAAAGCAGGCGTTTCTTTATAAAAGATTTAAGCTCAATCGCGGTAAACACGAAAAGTTTAAATGTGACAACTTCTCTCTGTTCTAGGTTGCCAGTTGTAGGTGGATCAGGAGCACCATGCAGCACCATTTCATATGGTAGAACTAGTCAGAACTGGCCTGTCAGGTAAAGGGGAAAAGAGGACAGGTTGTATGTGTACAATAATGTCACACAGCGGTGTGGAAACTGTGATAACAGCGCAAGCAAGCTAGACAAGTGCAAAGTCCACAAGTTCAGTAAGGCATGGAGACGAGTCAGGACCTGCAGCGGGGTCATTGTAAACGACAAGCTGTAATGGCAGCGCTCTGTGCAGCCGAGCGACTTTACGATGACCGGTTGTTCCCTCATATCACTCTGCTCTTGTTGTCCGATAACCTGCAGCAGGTCTTCTGTCTGCATGTTGCTTTGTTTACAGTTTGAAGGACTAATTATTGCTTTCCCAGTCCTTCATCATGTCCGTAACTGGCCGTTGTTTTGACTAGTTACATCAGCTCGGTGCAATGGTCTAAATGAGGAAGGGCATAACAACAAGAGCTCTCAGAGTTAGACGTTCCGCCTAAAAACAACACAGACGTGTAGAGGCGGATGATTGTGCAAGTGAGCGCTAAGATTAGCTCCAGCATTTAATATTCCCACAACAGTGCAGGAAGAATATCATACCACTGCCCGCAATCAATCCCTGTGTTCGAAATGTCTTAGCTGCTATTCGTTACAAACAGAAAGAGCATTATGGGTATGCACGGCTACTACGGTACAGCATTTGGACAGTAAGCCCTTGCATTTTATGAGCACACTGGATCATCTAATTTATGCTTTCGCACATTATCTTATCCAAAGGCAAAACTCTAAAACTCTAAAATTTTAACACGGTAATAAATGTGTTGTTATTAATGCTGTATAACCAAACTGAACGTGAAGGTGTAATCATTAATATTTGTGGAAAAAAGAAAACTTAAATTAGTGGAATTTCAAGCGAGCTCGTTGAGCCAACAACTCATTTCCACCCACATGTCCAAAGGCCCGCCCCCAAGACTTATGATGATTCAACTAGAGTTTAACAAGGAATTTGATGACATCACTTTCAGGTACACTTGGACATTCAACTGCTTGAAAACCGAGTTATAGCTAAACCATAAGACATAAACAAAATTCTCCTCGTAATGATTTATGAAGGGAGATAAAGTGAGCAGTGCCTATAAAATATCTGACAAGAAGCCAATCCAAATACAAACATACGTTCCAGACCGGACGGCAGCTTTCCAAAGACTTCACGGCTTGTTGTTGTACACTATTTAACATTAGGGGTAGTAGTAAGAAATGAAAAATCTCAATTACTGCACTGGTTTGAGAAAGAGAGAGCGAGAAAGAGAGAGAGCGAGAAAGCCACGCTTCCTGATCTTATCTGTTCACCTCATGTAGAGTGAACTCGAACAGAACGATCCGCCTCGCGTTCACACACTGTGTCCCTATACACCCTCCCATACCGCTGACATGCTCCGTAACCTTTCTCGATGTGACTCTTTATACATCGTAACGTGTACTAGACACGCACTGAGATCCGCAGTGAGAGAAAGGGACACGGAGGCAAAAAACAGACAGGATCAAAAGGTCAGCGTGGTCAATCAGGACACGCATTTCCTGTAGCCTGGACCATTAGAATAATGGCAACTGGAAGCACAGGAAACTGGTCCAGTGGCTGTAGATGAAGGAGGGAAAAAATGTGCAGGACAAACTAACAAGACATTCTGGTGGAGACCTGGATTGCATAAATCTTGAGCAAGTGCTATTTTAACACTACCAGAATATGGACATGACATGTTAAAATGAGTGTATTGTTATTATTTTGGTCAGAGGAACAACCAAAAAAAAAAAAAAAAACACCACACATGATCATGTGTATCTGTGCTACTTCTTTGCCTATTTGACCCATTTTTATAGTTTTTTGCTCAGTCATGTTTGTATAGTTGGTTAAAATGATATAGAATTCAGTTCATCATAATGCCTACAGTATGCTGTGCTGAAAAAAAGGATGTGTCACTCTGTACTGCACAATCCTGAGCCCTATACTGTATATGTTTATTTGTTTTGCAGGGGTTTTTTAAATGGCTAAAATGTTTTAAAACTTTTAAGGGCTACGACTAGGTAACCAACATTAAGTTGTTTTAACATCTATCTCACACACTTTTTTAATGCATATATTCACATTAAGCTCATCAGTGTGTTTCCTCTCTAAAAGCTGAACTGGCTGAAATGTTGCTCACCTTTCTGCCTCAATGTGACTTCCGAGATGATCAACAGCTGCAACAGTCAACACACAAACTTCAAGCATAAAAAAGCGGCTCTGTCTGGATATATATATATATTTATGATATGATGAGCCGTAATGCAAGAAGAAGAAGAATCCATTAGGAGGAAAATGACATGTCGGAACAGGCATGCTTCAAGGCCATATGCAAAGCCAGGTTAGCCCGCGGCTCACGAGCGTTATCGAAAGACTCACGAGCGTTAACGTGATTTCACGCAACGTCAAAAGGCAGAAAGAAATGTCTCTCACACACACACACACGGAGCTGTCACGCACGGACGTGTGTGTGGCGTGTATGGCGCGAGCACCGCTAGTTAGCTAACTGCGCCAGAGTGAATAAGCACTTACCTGTGCAGACCCTCTTGTTCCGCTCTGGCGCGGGGAGAAGCGCTCAGGACTGCAGCTCGGCCCCTCGGATTAAAGCAAAAGCAAACAAGCGCGTCGTGTCTCTAAACAGCTGCGAGCCGCTCATTGGTTTGTGTGCAGCGCGTTTTCTGCTGCTTCTTCTTCAGCCCTTCCCTATGTGCAAGTTTACTTCTCCTCTCAGCTGTCGGCTTTGTGCAGCTTTCAGCGCAATGGGGGTTCGGTGGAGAAAGGACGAAAAGCGAAGGAGGAAGCGTGAGGAGAACTTGCTAGCGGCGGGTAGGCAGCAGGCGAGGCGAGGCGAGGGAGGAGGAGGAGGGCAGAGTGTACTGGGAGTAGGGCACTACAGCGTGCACTTCACTTCCTCCATTTTAGGGGAATCCCATTCCTACTCGAAAGCCTGTTGCAAGGGTGGAGTCGGTAGAGCTAAGGAAAGGGGAAAAAATATATATAGAGAGCCACCCCTTGCGGTAGTTGTTTAGTTGAATCCCATTATTCGTGTTAATCGGTTTGACCTCAAGTATTTACTTCTTTGACCCAACTGTCTATTTGTACAGTTTTATCGTTGGTTTATTTATTTATTTACAAAGACAACAAAGTCTAATAATAATAATAATGTTCATGGTATATGATTAGACAAACTCAAACATACAAAATTCAAAGTCTTCATAAAACAAACACGCATATTGTTTACTTCATAAAGTGTTTATAAACGACATCTTAACTGACCCTTTGGCGACACCTGTTGTCGATAAAGAGAACTGCACTGGGCTTTGTCTCAAATACTAATGAAGGTTCTGATTTGTGATCCTGAATTACAGGATTTTATACAGGTTTATCCATGTACCATCCAGTACATTGGTGACAGACACTCCCCACCCTGGAGATACCCCGTCCTGTCGTTTCTGTGGCAGTTACTTCAGGGGTCAGGTTGCCAGCTCAGTGACCGATTGTCATTCACACTAATTGTCATTGTCTGTTAGCAATGTCTTTGGACTCACTCATCGTCTATATCTATTCCTGTGTACAGGAGACTTAGAGAACGAAAGAAAGTACTCGAGATGGGGTGACAACCCATCACAGGACAAACCCCAAAACCAAAACATGGTCAATTGTGAATGTTTTTGGACCGTGAGAGAAAACCAGTGGCCAGAGGAAACCCATCAAGCAAGAGGAGAACATGCAAACTCCATGCAAACAGGCCGCGAGGCAGGGATCGAGCACTGACCCTGGAGGTGTAAGGCGACAGTGCTGACCGATAAGTCTATAAATGAATTCTAGAAATGCTGTTATAAAGCCATTATTGTTTTGTTTAGAACAAACAATGCCTATGTAGCACAAATGTATAGCAGGAGTAGATCTTTAGGAACCATTTAATAAAAATATATATATACACAAATTAAAAAATCATACTTTTTTTGTTCCCTTATGCCTACTTTTGCCCTGTGTTCGCCCAAAATCATGAAGCATATTCATTTAAAAACAAGGTTAGCACATGCTAAGCTTAGTTTGAATGGTAGAAAATGTTATTTAAATACACAGTGAAATCACCAACAAATTAAAATGATAATACCCAAATTTCAGTGGTCATGTACCAACGTTACAATTAATATCAAAATTTATTTGAGTAGCAACAAATTGCATTCGATTACCGGCATATTCACACACATACCTTTTCGTACAATCCATAATATAGCTTATGTTAAGAGTTACAAATAATGTGATTTGCTACAAGATTTTATATTGAAGCCAGAGGCTACATAATCAGTACAGTAAGAATGCTAGAAAATATCACACCGCCACCTACAATCAAATGTCGTAGTGAAAATTCAAATAATTAATAAAAAATAATAATAATAACCATAAAGAAAAAAATTCTTTGATTCGATAGCATTTTCAACAACATAAATTCAGTTAAGGACTTTAAGGTACACTGGTACGTAGGGAGGATTGCAGTGCGCATGGATTTTGTGCGACATTAAAAAAGGCAGACACCAGTACAATTTACTCGTTTGTGTTCCTACTCGTGTCTATTCAACACAAACAAATGCACTTTTTTTCTCCATGTGCTATTCTAGAGCATAAAAGTATAGTGTTTTGTGGTTTAAATGAGTAGAAAATGCATTGTTCGGCAATTTCACTCATTTCTGTTGCTTTTAATGCCTTTTGGGAAATCACCATTGCTCCACATTGTCCAAATAGTCCTCTATGGTTTCATTCTCGTCATCGTCCTCCCACCATGGGTCTTCAGATTCCAGTCCTATATCTTCTTCCAGAGTTTTCCCCGTCTCATCCTGCTTTGGCTCAGCAAACCTGGTAGCTAAGGACTGCCTCGTTTGAGGTGGGGTTCTAGTGGGTTTAGTCGCCTTCCCCCCTGTCCAGTGTGGCACCTTGGCACGCAGCCTACGCCTCTCCTGCTGGCGTCGTTGACGAGCTTGGCGTCGCTCCTTCTGCCGTGCATACTGAAAGCGTTGCAGGAAGAGGTCACGTGCGTACTCGTACAGCTCCACGTCCCAGGCGTTGAGTTCACGGATGCGCTGCTGTGTCTCGGATGGGACGTCAACGCTGGCGGCACGTGTGCCATTGAGCTGCGTGAAGGGTGCAATGAAGGCCAGGCGGAAGGTACGCTCAAACAAGTACTGTGTCTTGCGCTGGTACTCGGTCAGTCCATAGAAAGCCATGCGTCTGAGGTTGCGCTTGGCGCTTTCTAGTAGCACAGAGCCACGCTGCTGCTCGCTCATGATCGACGCGTTGTAGCAGCCCACGAGGCTCAGGTCGGCTAGCATGCGAGTCTGACGATTGTTGGCCAAGTTGTAGGGGCACGCCATGAACTCAGCGAGAGAACAGCCTGACCAGTCGTCACCCGTATAGCAGCTGGGAAGCTCCGCCAGAGTAGGTGCCCGTCCATCACACACGTGCAATGAGGCCTTCCACGTGGCACCGCGCTGCACGTGACGCCACTCGCTCAGGTAGCGCGACACCGGGTCCCGCAGAATCGTGATGTAGTAATAGTTCCTGTTGAGAGGGAGAGAGAGAGAAACAAATTAACAACAAAGCACACTGCTGTCGAATTATAAAAACAAATCAAATTTATTAAAACATTTATTTAAAAAACTAATTTATTAAACTTGGGTTGAGCAAATGAGTATATATAACCACTTAATTGTTGGGCTATGAGACTGTCACTGGACTCATCCACAATATTCAGCAACAGATGCTATCAATATATAAATATTATTAATACCAGACCAGACAGGCTTTATGTATTCTTAGGTAGGAGCTCATAGGCTTGAACATGACCCCAATGTTAAGATCAGGTGAAAACACTATCCTCATGACAGAAGGAGTTGATGCTCAGGTAAACTACACAAGCTGATAGACACAGCAATATGTAAGATCTGCCTAAGCGAGAGGGTCAGATCTTCATCTTGATCAGATTTCCAACGATACAGTCCCCTCCGGTCTTCATATAACTGAGAAACCTTTAGTCAGTGCAGACCTTCAGCTTCTCGCGGCGCACATGTGTGTGCCGAGCCCACTGCTGTTCACACAGCTGACTCACATCTGTGCAGATAACATCGTCCATCACATCCTGAATCTCATAACAAAGGTGAATTATTAAGATTGATGCAGAGAGATTAATGTTTGTGTGTCATGTGCAGAAGACAATGAATAGATTTATTACAGAATTTATTACATGTATGCAGAAAAGGATGGCAACAAATAATTCACTTAACCTGATTTAATTGACCAGCGATGCCATGTAATATCATCGTCCATCATAACAGGACTGGGAGAGAGGATAATGTAATCAGATATCGCCAGTGCCTAACGTATGATCAGAACTGGTCACTGACAGACAGTGATGTCACCCATTAGACTGTTTTTTGTTTTTTTTGTAACAGGCTAATATTTTCTACAATAAGATTTATATTTTATTTATGCATATTTATTCTACAAATGTAAAGGTTATATCACAAAAGGTTTGTATTTGTTAGGCATTCACTTAATGTAAACAAAATGTTTCTAAAATTGAACTTTAATAGGCCAATATGATATCACTTCCTGGACCTGACTGTAGCAAAGTTGTGCCAATGTGTGTGAATGCCAAATGACAAGATTTCAATCATTCTATCATAAACCCTATACTAGATGAATGTTATAGACACCGAGACCTAGAAATTGATTTCTGTCTGTGGGTTAAGCTGCAATAAATCATGTCTGTATCCATGCTGATATTCAGTATAACCATACTCGTTTGTGCGACTCTGATTCATTTCAAACTCTCCCCTGTTGTGTCGCGCCATGGTCCTGGAGAAGTATTATTTCTAAGTATTATATCTGATGTTTTTAGTGTAATAATAATATTATTATATATTTATCAAAGTTATAATTCAGACTTAGCTTGTTCCCCCCCCATGTAAAAATTATGGATTGATCTGTGGATTGATCTGCATGACTTAAAAAAAATGCTACATCGCATGAATAACGTAAGCATATTTAACCGTGTCAAGTAAAAGAAAGATTTGTGCACATGTTTATGATGCTGATGAAGACAGGGAACACACAACACAAATGCGACACACAAAAGTTGCTATAAACTCTTTCACTCCAGAACAGCCATCATGAGCATGAAATCAGGCCGATAAGCAACACAAGCTTGGTGTAGATCGTTGGGGAGAATGTCTGTAATTATGAACACATTTACTGAGAGTTTCATTCTGGCAAACTATTAACTGCTTTTCCAGTGCAGTGATTCATGAAGGTCGTGACACCGTGACAAATTAAGTACTTAATATTTACGCAGCCAAACTTCAAAAGGAGTGTGATGAAATATTGCTGATCAAAACATCGATGTGTTAAACAAGCAAAAGCTCATGTTACAAATTGATGCTGCTTAACGGTGCATGCACACTTTACTTGCTGCTTGCTCAATACTATTTTTAGCATCATAACTGTAAAGCACAGATCAGACAGTACAGGATACAACTATAACTCCTCAAAAATGTGTATTTTAGAGAACTTCATTATCTGACTAACTAATTTCATTTGGTCTTTCTTGCAAAAAGTAACATTTTGGTATTTAGGATCACATTACACCTGGTATTGTGAAAACACAATTATGCAAGAGAAAAATGTAAGGAAACACAACAGGGTGTAAAGTTATTGAAACAAAGTACGGTTGATGCAACATAAAACCCTAGTTTGTTACAGGGCTGCGGGATAAAACCAATGTTACTTCAATGCTACAAGCAAAGAAACTTACCTGGAAACTTTTGAAAAAAGGGATGGGGGATAGGGTTGGGGGATAGGACACAACAGGCACGAAGGCAAAAGTGACCATCAACTTGCAACTGCAAAGCTGAGGCAATTGTCAATACAAAGGCAACACAATGTCAATTATGTGGAAGCGGCTTAGGTATCTCAAAGTGATGTTTTCTCAAAGTGCAGATTAAGACTGTTTACACAATTTCATCAGGTGGTGCCAAAAGATGGACCAAACAGAGAGAATGAAACTGCAGGCCCCTGTTAGGCCATCCTCAAATTTTAATAAAGTTACAAGACAAGCGCCTATCCCAGAAGACTTTGGCCACAAGATAGGGTACACTCTGGACAGGCTGCCAATCCATTGCAGGACACACACACATTATGGGCAATTTTGGGGTCACAAGTTAACCAAATGTGCATGTCTTTGGACTGTGGGAGAAAATGGAAGAACGCGGAGGAAACCCACCAAGTACGGAGAGAATGTGCAAACTTCACGCGCACAGAGGGTGGGAACCAAACCCTTGACCCTGGACCTGCAAGGCCTGATTCTTTTTAAGTTTAGTTGCGAGTAACTTGGTCTGCAAGCGTTTATTGTAGAAATTTTTTAAATTAATTTTAACATGATAAACGAGCGAGGTCTTGATATACGAGTAGTACGCATGTGCTTTATCTACTGAGCATCATGTGATCACAACTGAGACAATGGTTCTCCCTCTCTTGTGCTTTGAAATTGTGGGTAACCGTCTCCTATGCTCAGTCTCAGCGCATGTGCGTCACTCATACAGTCAAAATCTGTGCACGCATGTTAAGCATTTTTTTAAATTTATTTTGTGTCCAAGTGTAGTGTCTCTTCTTTAGTAACTGTATTGCAACAACAGCCCCCGTGAAGAAAAAGGTTAAAAAGGCTGTAGCAGTGAGAGAGATGAATCTGTTTAACGACAATGCAACGTCACATTTCCACAACCCTCAAAAGGAGGCAAAAGCAAGCGTCATTCGAGAGATTCCTTGTTAAAGATGTTTGAAAACATGAAAAATTTAAATGCACTAATGTAAACAGACTGGTTTTACATGTGAGCATGCCTGTAACAAAGCACATCAACTTCACAATAGACGACTTAGATTTTATGTAGATCACTTATAAATTATATAAGACTCCTTTTAATATAATTTGAAATGCAAAGGTCCGTCATGCAACCAAGTTTAGGAGGTTTTAAAAGCACATGAAAAAGGTTTCAGTGGGAAAATGACCTTGGAAAGATTAGTGTTTGTGTAGTTACAGTGCTCATCAAACAACATGTACCAAATAATGATACTCTCAAGCAAATATAAAATGTGAAATCGCTGGACAAAATCCCAGACGTCCAGGAATACACAAGTGCTTATCTTTCTAAAATTTATTTAGAAGAAATTTTCATTTGTTCATAAACGAATGCTTTATCTTGCTTTATCCTGTTCAGGGTCGTGGTAGAGAACTCATCCACGCACCAGAGACACACTTCACTAGCTATTTAAAACTATACTGCCTGTCCAGAAAAAAAAAAAAAAACAATTTAAAACGAGTACAATTATTAGCCTGCATCATGGGAAGAAAACATTACAATTACTGAAAATGCATTCACACACTCACAGACAGACAGACACGCACAGATAATGTGTCAAGAACTCACAAGATTGGGGGGGTGGGGGTGGGATGCTGTGTGGCCATAAGAAACCCACATAAGAGACTAATTAGAACAAAAGGCTTCGATTTGCTAGGGAACATAAAGAATGGACTTTGGAGTGATGCAAAAAGGTAATGTGTTCTGATGAGTCCAGACTGACCCTATTCCAGAGTGATGGCCGTGTTAGGGTAAGAAGGGAAGCGCATGAACAATGCACTCATCACGCATAGTGGGCACTGTACAACAACTGACTGGAATATACTGAAAGACCACGGTATAACTTATAAAGAGTTTTTCTTCCCTGATGGCACAGGGATTATCCAGGACTGAAACTGTTTAAAAAAAAAAAAAAAAGGTTACGCGATCATGAGGAATCATTTTCACACATCAGTTGGGCACCAAATTGCGTGCTGTAAACAAAGCTAAAGATGAAGAAATATTAGTGTATGTGACTTTCTGGCATATAGTGCATATACAGTAGCATGCTACCAGTTATGTCCTTAAATCAATAAAATAAATATTGTACAATTTTTAATTTTCTAATGGCATATTTGTTGGATTTAATCCATCAGAAGCAAGGAACGAATCTACAATAAGCCTGTGAGGTAACAACTGAATCCCTGAACAGTATCTACACTTACATACATACATACATAATATATAGAGAAAAAGAGAGAAACTACATGGATATAATCGAATTAACCACTTAGGTTTAGGCATTTTTTGTAACAGGCTCAAAGTTTACAAAGTCACATTTTCACAGGCTTGAAAATAATTACACAACTGAAACATGTTTCGCCACATGGCCAGTGTGGGTCTGTTTTAGAGTTGTTTCATGACAAATTATAAAAATAAAAGGTCTGGCGTTCATTCACAGTGTGCTGTTTGGTAAATTAAGTTTATGAGAGCTCTAAATACGCAGTCAAAAAAAAAAAAAAAGATACTGATGCAAGTGAATGAGGCCATCATTAGGCTGAAAAAAGAAAACAGACTTATCAGAAAAGATAGTAGAAGTATTAGGAGCATCCAAATCAACAACATTCTTTAAAAGAAAGAATGCACTGGCAGCTCAGGGACACCAGAAGGTGATTAAAATGGATTAGCACAAAATTCTTTCCTTGGTGAAGGAAAACATCTTAACAACATCTAGCTAAGCAGGAGAACTCTGGAGGAGGGAGGTGTGTCATTGTCAAAGTCTAATGTCAAGAGATGGCTTCATGAATGTAAATACAGAGATTACTGAAACATGCAAACCACTGAAAACAAAGAACAGATGAAACTTGCTCAAAAAACTCTTCTAAAGGCCCTTCTGATACCAAATTAAATAGAACCAGAACGTTTCGAAAAGAATAATAATATGGACTCATGTTCCAAAGCTCATCACACCCTCCCTCAAACATTACTCTAAACATGGTGGAGGCAGTGATATGGCATGAACATGTAGATGTTTATTGATGTGACTACTGATTTAGCAGAATTAGCAGGATGGATTCTAAGGTGTATAGTTTTATATTCTGTCTGCTCAGATTGAGTCAGATGCTGCATATCTGCCTGAACAGTGTTTCACAGTGCAGCTCGACACTGACCCTGAACTCACAGTGAAAGCAACAAAAGAAGAGACGGAATGTTCCATCACCGAGTCAGTCAGCTGACCTCAACCCAAATGAAAATGCTTTTCATGTACTGAAGAGAACGTCCCACAAACAAATAAAGGAGGCTGCATTGAAGGTCTGGAAAAGCCGCTCATGGGAGAAAACTTGGTGATGTTTATGGGTTCCAGACTTCAAGCAGTCTTTGACTGCAAATTATGTGCATCAAAGTGTTACAAACAATACTTACTTGTATAATAATGCATGTTTGTCCACTTACATATGAGCTTGGGAAGGGACTTTGTAAAGAGTGGCTGTGACTCTTAAACAGTTAATGCAGTATGTATGTTTGTTACACCAGGAATTAAAGCTGACAGTTTCCACTTCAATCGCATCATGATTGTTTCATTTCAAATCCATTGTGGAAAGAGGAAAAAAAAGTGTTTTTTTTCCCCCTTACAATGAAAATGTCAGACTGATTATTGTAAAGGGCAGCTCTCTTTAAAAAAAAAAAAAAAAAAAAAACCATAAAAATGAGTGTGAAATGTTCTGCACAGAGAAGTGTCCACAATCCATCTACAAATATCTCCATTAGATTTTACAAGAGTGCTGTTATTCTCTCCACAGTACACGGCAAATACAAATACAAAATGTGCTGGTGATCATTTTGAAATCAATACTTTACAGAAAACCACTTAAGATATTTTTAGTGTTTAATCTTCATGATACAGCTATATGATATAGCTAAATGTTTAAACACACTATAGAATCTCTATTTAAACATGGCTATACAAAAGTTAAAGAAAAGTAATTGTTCTACTACAGAAAAGCAACCAAGCAGGATTCTTTTTTTTTTTTCATGCATATGTTTGCTATCACTTTAATTATCACACACCCAGTTTTCCCCCCACATGGTCCTTGTATTTAAAGCAGTTTGGCCAGGCCTGGTCTAAAGAGTGAATAGATGTAATAATAGACCTCCTGTGGTTTAAGTTATCTAAAGAAAGAGTGTTGTCAATGACCCCTCTGTGGCCTTTTTGTCTTGGTGCATCTGGTTTCCCAGTGGATTTTCTCACGGAACAATAGTGCAGGTAGAAAACAATGTGAGGAGGAGGAGAGCTCAGTTCCATCAGGATTAATAGTTTTATACTACAGATAGCTGAGTAGAAACGTATGTGTGTGTGTGAGAAACTGTGATTTAAAAAAAAAAAAAAAACTAAATAAACAGAACTACATCTGGACCTGGAGTTCTCCACAGGTCTGTTCCTCACCTGGGGTTTCTGCGGGTCTGAGGAGCCTCTCGGCTGTTCATCTTGTTCGGGACGCAGTTGGTCAGCTCGGTCCAGTCGGCGTGCAGTCCGCAGCTCCAGCCCGTGGAAAAGCGCGAGAACAGCCACGTCTCTTTCTTACCGGGCCGGTAGCACGTGCACTTCTTCTGCCCGACGTGACACTCGCACGGGCGCTCGAGCTGAATGTTGCGGACGAGGTGGCGCCCGAATGTGGTGCCCCCGGTCTTCTGGATGTGCAGGAACACGATCACGTCGTCGCCCTTGATGTTGAAGTCGACGACGCGGTCCAGGTCCTGCGGCGTGAAATTGAACCGCGGCACGAAGCGCGCCAGGGCGCCGTCCTCCGCCACATACGGGTCCCCGTCACGCCCGTCGCTTCCGCCGCGCAGCTCGGAGAACGAGCCCAAGTGGAGCAGCTGGCACTCGGAGCCTGGGCACACGTACTGCAGCACAATGACGCCGAACAGCAGCAGCATGAGCAGCGCGACCAGCACGCGACTGTAGCTGGACTTCTCATCCATCTTCTCGCTGAAAAATGGGAAGCATTACTCACTCAGAAAGGCGCCTCGCTTACACTCTTACTGCCCTGCCGCGCTTAAGTTACCCTCACTGCCCTGCCTCGCTCCGTGTGTGTGTGTGTGCGCGTGTGTGTGTTGTCCTCTGGATGCTTTGATGCTCGACAACAACCCGAGACTGGTCGAGCAGCTTTAGCGCACCGAATCCCGGAACTGCTTCTCACTATCTCTCCCTAACCGCGAGTTCCCGGTCTAATTCCAAACCCCGGAGCTGAAATTCACATTTAAAAGCGATTATTTACGAACAAGAGTGTGAGTGAAATCCCCAGCGCTCCATTATGGTTCCGTACTATTCGACTCTGACCCCCCTTTTTCCCAGCAGGACTTGCGTTTGTGTTTGTCGCTCCTCTTTTCCAATATAAAAGTCCCTCCACAGCGCCCGTAAACACGCTGTCGTCTACACCACGTGATTCGCATTGCGTTTCACTGGATTTTACTGAGTGTCATTTAACTTTCCCGTCGCGAGGCATTACATCAAGCTTATGAGATCATAATGCGCGTGTACGATTTATTTTTTATTTTTTATTTTTTTTGCAGTGTTGAATTAAATGCAAATGTCCCCAACTTTGTTTTAACTGTTGCTCAAAACAGAACAGGGATAATTCTTTTATTTATTTCTCTATTTATTTATTTATTTATTTACAAAAACCTGTTGACTACCAGATTCAGTCACTCACTCATTGTCTATATCTGTTTCTGTTTACAGGGTTGCAGGGGCCTATCCCTGGACACTATTGGCATAAGGCGGGGTTCACCCTGGATGCAGTGCCAATTCGTCACAGGGCACACACACAAAATCATGCGCTCATTCACAGACTACTATTGCAATGTTTTTGGACTGTTGGAGGAAACCGGACACAAGGAAAAAACCCATCAAGCACAGGGAGAACATGCAAACCCCACTCACACTGAACCGAGGCAGGAATCGAACACAGACCCTGGAAGTCTCGACAGTGCTAACCATTAAGTCACCAGGCCACCCTACTAAGATTCAGACCTTTGTAAAAAAAAAAAATTTAAAACACTTTTTGACACAGTATATTTGAAAATGATAAATTAATCCACTGATATGATAACTTGATCAATCAGTTAATTCAGGTCATCGTCTGACTTCAGATAAAGAGGTGAATTCAGACAATTCCCACACATCCACACTGTCCAAGTTTCCGTAGCATTAATAAATCAAAAATACCCAACACATTTCTAAAATCTGTCGATTATTTACAGGAGTTTATTTTATTATTATCTAAGCATTTCACTGCATATCTAAGCATTTCACTGCATATCGTACTGTGTATGATTGTGTATGTGACAAATAAAATTTGAATTTGAATTTATTATCATTTTATATTCTAAAGACATCATCACCATGCATCATTTTCTTCCTAAACCATTTGAATCATACATTTTCATTGCTTTAGACATTTATTTTCATCCTCAATAACATACTGAAAGCATTATGTATTTGTTATTTACAAATGACATAAGTAAATCAAATTATATTATACAATAATATTGAAATACTGCAGGAAAACAGCAGCCCAAGTAAAAAACTGACTTCATATTTAAAAAATTGGCTTAAATACCATTAAAAATTAATTTGCTACTGCAATAACACAAACAGTATTAATATTTTATAAGCAAACCTTTCTAAATTCAATATGAGCAACATTTAAGCAGAAAACCATATTTATAAGTTATTTCTTGTAGTAGCAACATATAATAACATTAAATAAAAAGAAACAAAGCAGTGGCGTAGTGGTTAGCACCGTGGCTTCGCACCTCCAGAGTGTGTCTGCAATGAGTTGGTATGTTCTCCCTGTGGTGGGTTTCCTCCCACAGTCCAAAGACATGCAGACTTGGTTGACTGGTATTTCTAAATTGCTCATAGTGTGTGTACCTGTGTGTCCTGTGATGGATTGACATCCTGTCCCCTTGTAATCCCCAAAGTCTCCTGGGATAGGCTCCAGGCTTCCCGTGACCCTGTACAGGATAAGCAGTATAGAAGATGAATGAATGAAATGAAAAAAGTAAACCATTAATATAAATCTCAAAAATTCCACAAAAACACACTCACTCACTCACTCACTCATCGTCTATACCATGTTATCCTGTATACAGGGTCAAAAACAGTCCTTGTGCAAATTGAAGGGTTCTTAACCCAGTCATTTTGAATCTCTTTAATTGTTTCTTTGCTTGATGCAGACCAATCATTTTACCATTCTGAAACGGCAACTTTTTTTGCGCAGGCAGTGTATTATCATAGTCAGGGTTTAGTGATAATAGGTTATAGATTGTATTATGGTGATTAGGAGAAGAATTATGAACCACAACAATAGCAGATGGTTATTTGGTCAGACTAGCTATTAAATCCAAATGATTGCAGACCACAACCTTAACAAAACGTGTAAATTTATTAATTAAAAAAATAGTTAGCACACCATGTCTTGTCATTATTAACCACACACTGTTAACCTAGTAGGTATTCAGATAATTGTGTCATGTCTTTACGTGACTGTAGGTAATGTAAATATGTTGTTTTTAAATGATTGGGGGGTTAAACTGTGTTTTAATTAGCTTTTTTTTAAGTTAACATGTTTTTACAGTCAAGTTATTAAAAGTTATTAAAATGTTATAAATACAGTTTTTATACATGTATCAATCTTCTGCAGCTGAATATCATATTTTGAAATGTTCTGAGGTATGATGCTGCAGGCATTGCACTTATTTATAAACACTCCATTTACACAGGTGAAATATAAAATAGGTATATAAATTTGTGTATTCTCACTCTTATGGAAAAAAAGATTTTATACAGTAGCTCTATAGTTTCTGAAGTATTATAGAGTTCCATAATATCCTTACTCCAAATATATGTTTGACAAAATGATCATCTTAACCATTATTATTGTATTATAATATATTCTTAACGCAGGATGGACCTCGCTGCTGGTAAACAGAGAAACACATCTTTCTCCATGGTACTTAATTGCAAAACGTATCTTCACATGACCTGTCAAATCACATTAAAGTTAAGATCTGAGGCTGAGTTAAAGCAAAGCTTAACAGTATTAAGCAATACACACAGTGAAACCCTAGGGGTAATCCAGGGTTTAAGGAACCACAGTTATATACACAACACCTCTTTTTTAGGCATGTTGTGACTTCCAGTGCACAATATATAATCACCAGAAAAGCCTACAAATAAAGCAACACAACAATTAGTCAATCTGTCATTGTCAGGCCAGCACTTAATTGGCAGCGGTGGCTCAGTGGTTAATGTGCAGGGTTATTAATCAGAAGGTTGAAGGTTCAGTCACTTCCAAGCTGTTATTGTGTCCTTGAGCAAGGTATGTAACCCTTTCTGCTCCAGGGTTGTTGTATGGATATGTACAGAGAACAATTTTACTGTGTTGTGAAGGCTTAGGGCTTTCCCAACAGCATACCCACAATTTAAAAAGAAAAGCTAAATAAAACATAGTTTAACCCCCATCATTTAAAAACAACATATTTACATTACCTACAGTACCAGTCACACATTTTAATGTATTTTCTACATTTTAGAACAATACTGGGGATTTCAAAACTATGAAATAAAACATATGACATTAGGAAATTATGGAACAATAACAGCAGTCACTTGTTATTTTAAGACACAGAGGTCAGCCTTTCTGGAATAGTTCTTGCTAGAACAGTATTTGCAGTGCATTTGCAAACTCATCAAGCACCATGATGAAACTGGCTCTCTTGAAGACCATCCCAGGAAAAAAAGACCAAAACTTACCTTTGCTGCAGAGGAGAAGATCATTTAGAGTTACCAGTCTCAGAAATGACCAATTAACTGCCGTTCCATGAAAAAAAGCCGTTATGAAGATTTTACAGAGCATAAGTAGCAGACACATCTCAATATCCACTGTTCAAAGGAGATGATTGCATATTTTGAATGCCGTCAGTGTTGCTTTACAATATAGAAAGTAATAAAGATCAGGAAAGACCATGGAGTTAGAAGTTAAGATACGGACATGGAGTTAGATAACTAGCCAGATTGACTATCAGTTGACCAGTGCAGTAACGAGAGTGTTCAGTGTATTGTGCAAAATGTTCTTGGGATGAACACAGAACAGTCTTTATGATGCCAGCAGCTGTTTTTTGCAAGGTTATAAATACAATGTCGTTCTTGACAAGGCTGAGACAGTGATGCTACAGCAATGTAGAGGAAAATCATGAGAAAAAAAAAAAGTAGAGAACAATCATGAAAAGCACATTTATGCTTATGGTATTGCTAACATTAACATTATGCTGCAAATTCAAATTCCAACTTGCTCACTTCAAATTAGTGTTTAGGTCTTTTAGCTATTACTATAATAATATATATAATACTATATATATAATAAGTTTAACTATTGTGCACATTTCTATACTTTTTTTCAACAGCTTTTTGGTGGCTTGTTCAGAATTTTAGTGCACAATATTCTTAATAGTTACGATGAACGAGAAGTGCAAAACAAAATAACAAATCCAAAAACAAAATTTTTACAAAAATAATTACAAAACCCGAAAATAAAATAAATTCAGAAACAAAATAACAAAACTGAAAACAAAATAAATCCAAAAACAAAATAACAGAACTGAAAAACAAAATAAATCCGAAAACAAAATAACAAAAACAAAATAACAGAACTGAAAACAAAATAAATCCGAAAACAAAATAACAAAAACAAAATAAACCCAAAAACAAAATAAATCCAATCTTTGGATTTTTCTTTTTGTTTTCGGTTTTATTTAGTTTTGCACATCTCGTCCACCATGAGTAGTGGAATGAAATATTCAACTTGTTATTAAACACAAATACAATTTTTACTTTTATCCTCTACACGTCAGGTCGGAACTCTGTCATATCCTAAAAGAATGTAAACCACATTCCTTCAATTATAACTAGGATTATATTCAGATTTTCATCAAATAATTTTTTGTGTTCATGTTTTTCCTCAATTTATTCATTTTAAGTTATGGCTTTAGTATGAGATTTATGGTGAATTTTGGCAGAAATAATAATTTCACATTTTTCTAACGAAAGAAAGATGTAATTTATTGCAACCAAGTAAATCTTTGAGGTCTGACTAATTCAGATTGACCCTATTCTAGAGCAATGTGTGTGTGCGGGGTAAAAACGGAAGCACATGAAGTAACATAACCATCATGCAAGTGCCCACTAAGGGTAGCCTCTGGAGGCAGTGTTCTGATCTAGGGTTGCTTCAGTTGGTATTGGTCTAGGCTCAGCAATGTTATGTGGCACATGAAGTCAGATTATGACCTGAATATACAGAATAACCAGGTTATCACATCAGTGGGTTAATACTTTCCTGAAAGCATGGGTATATTATAGGATTTAAATTGTGAAACAGTGGTTCAGAGAGCATGAAGAATAATTTTCACATAAATTGGCCAAAACAGTCCTGACCCTAAGCCCACTGAAGATCACTGGGATGTGCTTTAGAGTTATTCAGCTTTCCTGTTATCAAGACAATTTTTTGATCAAAAATGTATGCAACTCTGGATATAAAGAAGTGTTGTGACATTGCATACATTTGCCGAAACAATGCATGCCATAATCATAGAGTTTTAAAAAAAATACTTTGTACTTGTACTATGTAGAAGCTTATTGGATTGTAGAAGGACAAGGCCTGAGATAGAATAGGAAGAAACAGAGACAGATAGGGAAATCAACTCCTTGTATGCGAAAACACAATGCACGGGACGTAGATTATGTTGGCAGGGAAGTTTAAAATGGAATGGCTGGGAGAAATAAATCTCCTTTTCCATGCTGCAACTGTTTGCTGTATGAGACTTCTGAAGAAACGGTAGTGACTTTGCTCTTACCCAGTAAATGTCTTACTTGTCTTTATAGTTTTCAGGATTTCCACCACAATAGTTAAAGATCAAGTGAATATTAGTGTCTTGCCAGGCCGTGTAATTACGGTCTTTAATACAACAGTGCTGATCTGATTAGTCAGAGCATGTAGATTAACGTCCAATAGCAGGGGTGCTCTGACATTGGTTCTGAATATACTGTACTGTAATGCAAATATTTATTTATTTTAATGTTCACACCCCTTCATAGGATATTTACCTCTAAGCTTATCAAGTTGTTTTGCCACAAATATTAATTCATTCACTCATTCATTTTTAATACACCATTCTTGGCAAAATAGAGTTGTGTAGAAAAATTCCATGAGGTCAGCTGTAACTGGAAAACTCAAATCGGCACATCTGGAACAAACAGCCATATCACAGTTAAATCCCTACAATGATGTTTGATGTGATGTGTTTGATGTTTAATGTGAGCATTAGATCTGTGTAGTATCTGTGTGATTGCATGCATTGTGCTACCACTGCACAAGTGGTTGTTTGGATGATTGCTAAACTTGGCCTTTAACTCAGAACTAGCAGGAATCAAAGCCACAATAAATACTCCCTTATGTGGTTATGTGTGAAAAAACACCCGGTTCCCTAAAAATTTTAATTAATTAAATATCTTACTCCTATACATAGTCATGTTTTAATTTCATTTTTGAATACTAATTTATACGAATTCTTCCCTTCACCACGGTACATATTCCCGAAAAAAAAAAAAAAATCCACCTCAGGATAGACATGATATGCATTCTCTGGATTCTTTAAACCTGTATGTATGGAAAAAAAAGTATTTTTATTTCAGTGGATGATGTAAACAGCAAATGCTTTACTTCCTTGGCAATAAACATTTAAATAATGAAAGTTCTCTGAACGGTACTGCAGTAGTGGGAAGCATACAAATGATGAAAGAATCTAGTAATCTGTTTGGCCTAAATACAGCATTGGAGAAATGACAAAGAAGCACATCAAATTGAAACATCTGCAGTCTTTATTTTTGCAAGACTTCGATGTGTTTAATACATCTTTTCTCTTACATTTTTTAACATGTTCCCCCCTCCCCATGTTAAGTCTATCCTCTGAAAGAGTAAGACCTGTACTGTTATAACCTCTCAGAGACCGACCTCTCTAAACCAACAGCTCCATATTTACATCATTTACTCTCAGTAACTCGAGTCTCTCGTAACTCCTTTTCAAAGATGACGCCGTTTCATTGTTCGGGGCCAACGACTACACAATCTTTATTCTGTAGTTCAGTATTCCTGCTAAAGACTGTTGAATCAGAAAAGAAAAAGCAGTATTCCCAGTCTAACTGTTCATCTCACCTCAAACGGTTCCGTTTTTGTGCGCAACAGAAGGAAGGTTTGTTCTGGAGACAAGTTAGCCTGCTCTCCATTTATTCCCTTTACGCACAACAACGGATACATTATTGTTGGGTGATTTTCCTGCATATAAATGTGAATGGACTCGAAAGACCATTAAAAATGCTCAATCACTTTACTGGGTTCTCTGAGTAAGCTATGCAGAACTGGCCGGCAATCAACAGACACTGACGAGATTCTTATTAGCACTCCAAGCATTGGGCTTTTTCAATAGCAAGTTAAAAAGTGCATACGACACTAAGACACTCATGAGTTCACGGGCAACACCATCATTCACTCTGCAGACCTTTTACATCATCCTTACTTAACTAGTGGAGGGGAAAAAGGAATGACAATGGTTTATAAACAAAAAGCTTTACATTACATAAAATTTGAAGCCAATACAAATTCAGATCATTTATGAAACTGTTAAAATGCAACCATCTACAGATATAAATATATATTTTTATCCAATACTGCACTTTATGGACATTATGTCATGTTTGTAAAAGAACTTAGACATGCAGTTAAATAACTTACTGTACAAGAGCAAGGAGGGAGCAGTTCGCTGAGAGACAGATGGGTTAATTTTTAGAAGTTGTAACATTAGGACCTTTGCTGTTTTCTAATGTAACACTGTACTTGTCAGTCAAAAAGAAAACCTACCAGTACTTCAGCCTGTAGAGCAGTCTACAAGCCGCAAAACACACAATACAACAACTGTTGTCAGAGATGTCTTTTTCTCCCAATGTAAAGACACATTAAAAATAACGTACCACGGTTACGGGTTAGGAGAAAATAAGCTTCGAATGTAATGCAGAGATGATTATCAGATGGAAAGAATGGATTTAAATAGGGTACTCTCACAGGTCTTCATTAGACCAGTGAGAAACAAATGAAAAGAAAGAAAACATTTACACGCACACAGAAACCACTCCATCTCACTCAAGTCAGCACCATCAGTCATTCTGGACAAGGCAAATTTGCTGTCGTACCCAATATATAGATTTACACCTTAGAATACATTTCTAGCAAAATTTTAAAACAATCAAATCAAACCCTGTGTTATTTTCATTATTATACTTCCATGTCTTGAAATCTGTTCTAATTAATTCACATGTACACTTTGTGCAGGTGGATGCGACTTGTGAAGCACACACGTGCACAGAACAACCAGCGTGCGCTCAGGTTGTTTCAATCACAGTGTGCGTTCTGTAGCTAAATGAATAAAGTCGAATGGTCATGTCTGAGCACACCTCTCACTTAAAAGAGGTTATCAGGTCACCTTGTATATGCTGAACTTTTAAGAACTAATCAGCTCTCAAATCAGCTGAAAACTTTTCACAGTTTTCAGCTCCATTTTTCTAAAATCACTCCATACATTTGCTTATAGGACAAGACCTCCCTAATAGAAGCTGTTTAAAAAAAAATGCCCCCTCAAATCTGCCCATGCTAGCTATTTATTTTTACTCTGTACCATCTTCTGGGGCTTGGCCCACATGTTTTACCATTACAAACAGAAAAGCTTAATGCAGGGACTTTCTTCTTAAGGCTTGCCAAAATCTATGCCATACAAGTTGGCAATCAGAAGCATACACACGTAAAAGGTGTTCAACTCCGATGATTATGTACCTGCTACATTATCGTTTAACTCAGTCTAAACATGGTATACGAATTTATTAATAAGCTATCTTAGGAAAGGCTCTCTCAAACAATAAGTCATTCACGCTTACTTTCACACTTTTGCAAGTGCAAGTGCATGCACGCGCACAAACACCTAAATATAGAGCAAAGTTCAGCCTGTAAAGCTCTTTTTGAGGGGAAAAAAGTATATATATATATGTGGTACTGTAAAACACTGATAACTTTGTGAAGCAAGGTCCAGTAGAAAATGGCAGGAAAGGGAGATGTTTCCATTTCAGATTCCCATGTACATAAGAGTCCATTTGTATTAAAAGAAGGGGAAAAAAAGAAAGGAAAAAAAAATCAATATTAGGGTGAAGTTATTTGAGTATTAATAACTTGGGAGTCTTTCCTAGATGACAGACAGACCATAGTCTTAAAGGCAGTCTCTTTCTTTTGTTTGTATGTTTTTTTTTGTTTGTTTGTTTTTTTTTTTAAAGCCCACTGACAGTTTCTTCTCCACACTAATGCTCGTCCTTTTCCTCTGAAGCACTCTTATCTGGTGTGGCACGTCAGGAGGGTCAGAGCTACACCTGCCAGGGTCAGCACCATGCTGTACGGTGCCAGCCGCACACCACTGGAGTTCTCTTGTGTATTCACCATCCTGACTTCAGGTTTGATGGGCTCTGGTGTGGACATGTCAAAAATTATATCGCAGGAGTCACAGCCACTGCCGCTACCCTCTCCGCTGCCATCCTCTTAAACAAAAAGAGAGGAGAGAACAAATAAATTTAAAAAATATATGTTTGATGATGTACATGATTTTTTAAAAAGCATCCTAGATAGATTTAGCAGTTTGTAAGCACAATGGGCCTAATGTACATGAAGACTAAGCCTGCTGAGAACAGCTGAAGAACTGATGTAATATACACAGTGATGTCGTTATGTTTAATGGGAGTCTCTGCCAGTGTGACCAGTTCTTACCGCTTTCATATGTAATGTCGTTTCCATTATGAGCCGCTTTCAGCCGTGTGGTCATTTCTTTCAGCACAGCAATCTGTCTGCGAATCACCACGTCCGGCTTGGTGATGTCCACGTCAACATGAGGATTGGAGACTTGATTGGCTAAGCCATTGCCCAAGACCACAGACTCGTACCTGAGATAGCAAAAAAAAACAAACAAAAAAAAACATAAATGAATAAAAGATTAAAAGAGGTTCAAAGAAACATACTGCAATAAGTAGACCTGGCAGTGAGGAACTGTTCCCACTCACCGGCTCTTGGCTGTGCCGTTCCAGCACTCGTCACCCTGTGTGACCCTGTCCCCGCCACAGACTGTCTCTGGTAAAGTAGACCAAAACTTCTTGGCATGCTTGAGCTTCTTCTTTACATCTGCCACCTGGGGGAAGAGTTGAGTGAAAAATACTTTGATAAAATTACCTTCCAACAGTGGCAATTTAAACAGTGAAAGTAACTAGAAGTAGAAAAACAAGAAGTGAAAAAATATATATATATTTACAAGTCTATCCATGTTGGTGCCAGCTGCAGTAGTGGGTCTGGCATCTGGGCTGTATGGTCGGAAGCGGCCAGGGAATCCAGATTCTTTAGTAGAACGCCGGGAACGTGATGGTTTCCATGGCTGTCCACAACCCTGGAATACCTGAGGGATCCAAACAGGTTGAAAATTCTACAATTACAAGCCAAGTGACCTCTCTTTCTTATCACATTCACCATGTGCCTAGTACACAGTGTAGGAACAGTAAGAAATTAATCCAGAAAATATCTAGAATTAGAATACATGTCAAGGTAAAATGCATTTAAAAGAAATTATGAAGATTAAAAACAGAAATTATGAAGCACAGAAACGAAGCATGTGCAATATGTAATTAGGCTTAAGTAAATGTTTTATATAATCTTAACCTTTGCTAAGATTTCAAATCAGCATCATTACATGCTCAAATAGTTGCCCAAATTGATTTAATAGTAAAATATAACGTTGTTGAAAACCTGGTGTTCTATGTGATAACTAACCTTCTGTGAGATCTGCATACTGTTTTCCTGCATATTCATGATGGCGTCGGAGATCTTCACATCTATGGGATCTATTACTGACTCAAAGTTAAATGGCCCCTCCAGTCTATCAACCAGACTCAGCATAGCATCTAAAAGGCAAACACATGAGTGGACTAAGTAGGAAAAGATTGAAAGACTTAAAAGATCCAAAGCACTTCACATTGTAACAGTTTCTGAAAACAACCTGGTTTAACTCTGCTTTACTGGTCATTATTTACGTTTGGTGGGAAATGGTAAACAAGAGAGTGGTGGCACTTGATTCCTGAAGCTGAACAACGTGTATACGCATAGTTTGTGATTGCTGCTATAACTGATGTTTACCACTTGGGGGAACCACAGAGCTGGCAAATAAGACAACACAGGCTGCCGGGCTTAAGAACAGCAATTGGGCTTAAACAAGGCGCCATAGAGCTGCTGTATTTGGGTAAGCAAAGCCACCCCTAGCCAGTAACATCGTGTGTGTGTGTGTGTGTGTGTGTGTGTGTGTGTGTGTGTGTGTGTGTGTGTGTGTGTGTGTATGTGTGTATGTGTGTGTGTCAGGGTAAGTCCATTGTATTTTATCGTAGCAGCAGACTCGCAGCATCTAACAGGAATTAAAAGTTCAGCAACAAGCCACGCCTTAGCCTCTAGAAGTCATTATGCACAGCCCTTAAATTTCAAGTTGTCACAAAAAAAAGTGGCAGGAAATACCCAATTTCACACCTTGTCCCTCACACCCGTTCCTTACCAAGGAAGTTGTTCCACTCAGTGTCAAGGTCAGCTTGGTTAGCCAGGCAGCCACGCATCACATTGAGGCAGTAGTTTTTACAGGGCTTCAGGGCCACTTGACCTGTGCAGTATGGGCAGTACAGCATCTTCATAGCAGCACGCACACAGCTTGGAGAGGCACTCACCTGCGAAGAAATGAGAAAAAAAAAATACTGAGCAAGTGAAGGACCGTTAATCCGATTCAGCTGAAAAAAAAAAGAAGAAAAAAAAAGTGCAAAGGTCTACAGTAGAGGTTGATGAGTAACCGGACCACTCAATTACAGTAGAGAGCTTTTAATCAATAATAAACCAAAAGGTAAAAAAAAAAAAAAAAAAAACCTCATAAGGTCACATTCTATTTCAGGATTTCATTTATCCTTGTGAATGAATCATAATCAAGCTCACCGTGGACACTTTGCCGACCACCTCCGGTATGAGCGCCAGGCCAAGAATGAAGGTGCGGGCAGCGATGAAGGATCTGCTCAACTGCAGTTTCAGCTTGCGTGGCACATCACCGAATGGCATTAGCTCCTCTGTATGCTGGCTCACGCACTCCATGTATTCATCGCTGAACTCAAGCTGTGCATTGAGAAGGCGGAACATCCGCACAAGTAGTTCGGACCAGAACTCTGACAGCATGTCGTCAAGACGCACTTCAGCGCTTCCTGATTTGTAGTAGAGCCGCAATTTATGGAAAAATTCTTTAAAGAGCTCCGCGTTCTTCATGTACATCATTCCGTAGGTGAGGACAAACATGTCGTGCAGTGATTTCTCAGCATTGTTGAGCAACTCTTTAAAGAACTCTACAAGGAACAGTAAAGCAAGAGAGGTTAGTTTAGGTGAACAGAAGGGAATTCATAACTAGTAACACATCTTAACTACAAACAGCAAGTTGAAGTTCATCGTTGTTTTTTTAACTTTTGAAAAACCTAGAGATGTTAACCGATTTACTCACTCACACACACATACTTGCATACACATGTTCTCATATAATAAATATATACATAAACTTGTATATACAAGTTTCATTCTCCAAAAAGGTTGTTTTTTTTCACAACCAGAAAAGCCACTAGGCTTTTATCTAGCAAGGCTAGACAAGTGTAGGTTATTCTCAAAGTCATTAATACATTAATACCCAACAGTGTGTCCCAACACTTTCTTGCAACCTCTAGGAAAATAAGTTTTTATTATGGGAGGAAAGTGCTGACGGCGGGAGTGCAAGGAAGAACGAAGGGAAGCCTACTGTTCAAATTGTAACATCTCACCCATCAAGCCAGATGAGACTGACCACCAATCAATGGCATTTTTCTGTTGTCACATTCCATTCGCTTTTTTCTTTGTCTCGCCGCTGCTCCTGCTCCGTCCTTCAGAGAGGAACTTTCAATAGGATTACTGAATAATGCAGACCCCCTTCACCAAAAAGGGACCTGTACCCTGCCTCGAGCCTCTCTCATTCCCCATGCTCTGCTTTCAGTTCATCAGTTCCTTCAAAAAGCCCTCTTCAGTGGAGACAGGGAACAATGACCTACTTCATCCTGTGGAATGTCAACCCCCCTCCCCACCGCAAATAATCCAGCCCCTCTCTCCCATGAAACTCTCCCCATGGTCCAGGCTTCCTTAATCTGAACAAAATGAGAATTCCACTGAAATGCTTCAACTTTCCCCTCCATCCTCACGCATACACAGAAATAAGTATTAATACATACAGCCTTTTCCTTTGTATTAACTTCACCCTTACCTGGCATTATTTACAACAATCTGATGCACTCAAATCTCTGTGTGTTAAACAGTTGTTTTCATGTCTCCGTTACATCAGTCCAAGTAATACCAGAAATACCGATGTGGGATTATGCCAACACTGATATGTACCAGAACTAGTACACCACAGCACTGCTTCCAAAGAAATTGACAGGCACATATATCCTGGCTAGCCAGGCACCATCACTTCCACTTCATACATTCAGAAAATGGTAGATGGTGTGCGTGTGTGTACAGGGACGGAGTCAAGCCTCCTCATTTTTAAGCATATGAGCTCTTTAGTGCAATTTTACCAAATTCCCAGCCCAGCTACATGTGAAACAATGCCAAAAGTTGAACGTTGTACAGCAGATCCATAAGTTATGGGTAAGAGAATTATGACAAAGTAGCTAAAGAAGAAGAGGAGCACTGAATAGAAGGATGTTAAAAACAGACACGTGTAAAATAGAAGAGGTAAGTCATTATTCAGCAAAGGGCGAAACCATCACTATATATTTTTTTTTTTAGTTTTTGCATACTACTTTTTTTTTTTTTTGTCTTTTTGAACCAACAAGAAAGCTATTATCCAAGTCATGCTAATGTAATCAGTTTTAAACCTTAGGCTCAGAGTCTGTTAGATTTCTATAAACTAAGGTTGATTTAAAAAAAATTGTCCCCCTTTTCCACCCACTCTTTTATGTTTCATCATTAAAAGAAAGCTAATGGATCAGTATTAAACATGTTTGAGACCTCGCACTGGTATGTCAATTAAAGTGAACCATCCATTAGCCAGTGGTTATGGGCAAGACTATCATTTAGAGAATAAAATACATGAAACTTTGGCATGAGAATGGACCAGCCTTTTTTTTTCCTTTTTTTTTTTCTTTTCAGGGGTCTGCATGCTTGTACTATTACTCAGGAAAACCTCTAACATTTATACATGTGCCTGTACTGTCCAGAAAACAGAAGTAAAAAAAAAAGAAGAGGTTTCTGGTCACCACAGCTCGATGCTCTCTTCTATTCATCCTTCAATTTATTCCATGTTCCTTGACCTTTCTTGTCCCAACCAGTAATTGCTTCCCATTTGTACCAATTAGTTGGTGAGTTCCTTTCTTTTCTTGTGGGATTGCAGGCACCCTGCCACGCCGCTGTGGTGCAACACATGAGAGTTTGGGTAGGGGGGTTTTAATCCTGTAGCCAATCCTGACCTGGCCACAGCTATCCAGACCAGACAGTCTGAAGGGGATCTATTATGAGACATGAGTGAAACCTTGAGACTACTCTCACCACATCCCACAAACAAACATGCATACTTATGTTCATTTTTATCTTAATGACTATTTATCTTCAGTGTTTACTGTAAATATTCTACTTTGTAGCTCTGGTTGCTCAACTGTGGGTGTGTCATTATCATCCACATCTCAAGTCCACTGTATACAATCAGTGCTGGTTCCTGTGGGCCTGCACACTTGTTTGATGTCAATGGCAACACTTTCCTCCATGGGAGAAATTCACCTACTTCAACCAAATTTCACCAGCTCTTTTATGGTTTTAAAAGTTTCAAAATCAGGGTAAAATTACGCTGTCATGTGGTGATATTTATTTAGTCTTCATTGTTAGACCAAGAGAGTCTAGCGTTTTACAGTTATATGGTTGTTTAGCTCGTTAAACAAAGTGTCTGCACCATTTTCACTGACGAGCACTTCTAAGCTTATTCCCACGGTAATAGTTCAAAAGAACTGAGAACCTGGAGCTGGCACAGGCATGAAAGGCAGAGCAAAGGAGAGAAAAGGAACAAAGGGCAGAGAATGGGAGCAAGGAGGAGGAATAGGGGGAAGGAATAGGGCTGCCACTGCATTCCGAAACGTCACATTCCTAATCACATCTGGCTGGAGTGCATATATTCCTCAGGATCACTCCTTAAAATTTTTCTTTGACCAACAGGGATATACGCCCTCTAAACTATGTCTCACATTCGCTTTCATTACATGCAAAACTGGTGACTTTTCGTGTGGGTGTGTTGGTGTCTCACTCCATAAAACCTCCTTGAAGAATTGTTCTTCCCCTGAAGGTCACATGATACTCGTTCTCCACTTTCTCTTCCACACAAATGCATATTTATAAAGTGTCATATACCATGACGCAAGTCAGATTGTCGTATTTTATCCCCCCTCCCCCCGGTAATTTTCTTCCAAATACACACAAAATCCATGTAATTAGGTAAATTCTAAGTTTATGCAGGTATGTGCAGTTTTATTATTTAGTTATCTTTAATGCTTATTAAAGTTAAGCTAATGAAGAGATTAGGTTAACCACTAAATAAAAGATATTATAGAAAAATATTCCTTTGGCAATGTGTACTCTGGAGTAGCTTAAAATGCAAACCTCATGTATGTTATAACTACTAAGGATTTTAAAATACTGCAACAACTTGGATACCCAGAAAAGCATGTGGGAATTCTCATTGCCTAAATAAATGGTCTATTCTTGTGGTAGCAAATTTAATACTTTGTCATATTTACTAAACTAAAAAAGGAAAGTGGAAATGAAAGCTACATGCCAGAGAAGCAACCGTATGAAAAAAAGCATCGAAAAGCTGTTCGAGACATGCTGTGCTGTGTGTGCATGCATGTGTAGCATTCACACAGAAAACAAATTCAATCAAAATACAAGGTACTCGAGTTGCTTGCGTCGTCGTTTAAGCCTTATGATGGAGTTGTACTGGACATTAATGGAAACATTTTACATTGTCTTTTGTCCTGCAAGCTTGGTACTTGGGTGCCCACTGTCTTATAGAGATAATCAGATGTTCAGACGTGGATGCAAATTTCAGGTTTTAAGTTACTCCCTGAGCAGAAGGGTAAATAACAATAGATTTACAATGAACATGTGCCTAGTAGCATAATAGGGCATGACAACCGATCAACTAGAACGCATCTGACATGTTTATCAAGTGTTTATCTAAGCATCACTCGCCTGACCGAGGTGAATCAGCTAATAAGTGCAACAGCTCCGGTAATTTCAATTGTAAAATCACCCAAACTGGCATTTACAGTTAAGGGCAGCTCATGGCAAAGCTTTCATGCAAACCACTTCATCTCGCGCTGTTTCTTCGAGTTTACACCTGCAAGACTTTATGACACGAATGTGACGATAGGTACCCTGTCTCTCTGTGCCGCACATGCATGTGTGGGGTTTTCCCCTCCTTGAGTGAGTCAGCAGAGCCGGTCACATGTTCCCATGCATCCCATCATCCTTGGCGGAGAAGAAATCTGATCTACCTCCCCACTGCTTGATATTTACGGCCACATGCGCAGGAGAAAGGAAGCCTGGCTCTGGAGTGTGTGTGTGTGGTCTGTCTGACAAGCTTTTCTGTACGTATGTGAGAGAATGTGTGTTCTGTGGGACAGGTGGAGAGACGGATTGGGAACACACTGTAGGTCTCTGGACAGCAGTGTTCAAATTACCGTTCCATGCTTATCTCAGATCAGATCCTGGTTGGTTTGGTGTAGACATTTTTCATGAACATGAGTGAACAAGAATAGATTAAATATTTTTATTTATTATTTAGAAACGCTGGAAACCAGCATAAATAAATTATAAGAGCCCCTACAGTTATTTGGAGAAGCCGATCCTGGAGAGAATAACAGCACTGAAGCGCTTCCTGTAATGTTAAAAAGGTAGGACACACTTTTGTTCCTTTTTTCTGATTTTCTTCACAAATCAATTATTTAGACCTTAGGATCTACTTGCTGTATAGTATGTTGACTGAATACTTCTTTTCTTGTTCACAGTCTGTCTGCATTTTGTCAAATATAACAAACAGGACATAAGCTAATGCTCTGGCATGCATGATTTACTTACTTCTCTCTAGTTATCCATGTTATTTAAAATGTCTAAGTAGGTAGCTTATAATAAATAAAGGGTGTGTAGGGTTGTCTCGAAGGTATGAACTTGTATACAAGCTGAATAAGAGGCACAATGTAGCACTACTCGGTTTCACAACACCCTCTGCTGGGACCAGCTGGGAGTTTTGATCACAGTGAAGCATCGCTGGAGAAAGCAGAAGGTGGCTGACAAAAACAACAGGAACGAGGGTGACTCCAAATAAAAGAAATGCGCCTAAATGCAGGTAATGGTTTTACACAGATGTGTTTGGTTCTAGTTCCTATATTTGCACAGATGTGCTCTGCTGTTTTCGCTGTTTGTAGAGGAACGCTATAATTTGTGTGCGTCTGTGTGCGTGTGCGTGCGTGTGCGTGCGCGTGCGTGCGTGTGTGTAAGACAAAGAGAGCATAAGACTTACGGTCAAAATGTTGGTGTCTCTGTGTGAAGGTGTTCTGCAGGTTGGTGCTCAGTTGGGACACTGGGGCCTTCATATCCGAGCGGCTCTGCTGACTCAACTTCTCCTCCATCTCCAGAGTGCAGCATGAGAAGCCTTGAGGGCACACCTTTAGATGGGCTTCTGTAACAGACAATGCAGGACAGAACCTCTTACAGAAGTGCCCTTTAAACCACTACATGTAAATGGCAAAAGAAAAAAAATTAAGCTTTAATGCAATGATGTATGAAAATAGCACTGAAACAAACAGTAAGAAATGCTACATAAGGCAAGCTAGACACAGAACATAGGTTACTTTAACATAATAAGCACGCCAACTTTAATCCCCTAGGTAAAAAAAAAAAAAAAAAAAAAAACCTGTGTAATACTGCAAAGATTTTAAATGTTTCAGGTTTCCCAGCTTACATATTGCCATTTTAACTCCTCACAAAGGTCATTTGCAAACAAAAGCATCTAGGAATCGAGCCAAGAGCAAGCAGTTAGGCAGGTAACACTGTTTAGCAGCAAGATATGAAGCAGTAGATTCATTTTTAGATAATGTCATAACATGCATGCTATGTGACTTTCAAGAAAACAGAAAGTAGAAATGCAGAACCACATAATACTTAAATCGCGTGCAACGAGTTGTTTGGTGGAGGTATGGGTGTGTACACTGCATTACAGACAAGGCTGAAACACTATATAATTTTTCAGCTGGAGATATCCCTACAGAAGCATGTCTGATCATCAGGCTTTCAAGCATGCTTTCTCAGGATTGAACACAGGAGCAGAAAATGTGCAAAAACTACTGATTGGAAAGATGGACACAACAACTGGAAATACAGTGCAAAAAAAATGTAGAGATGACAGGAATCTTTTTTTTTATCATTATGTCTGATGTTCCTGTTTATTTTTTTTTTCTCTCCAAAAACTGATGCCTTTAATGGCAGAACAATCAGTGCAAAAAATTACAAAGAGTTTTAGTTAAGAGTTTAGTCCTGAAATAATTTCTAGTTCAATCTGCACAATGCAAAGTGTCTAAACCAGTTTTCACTGTCCACTTGTATTCATCAACTTAATGCATTGCATGACAGCAACAGACAATGAGGTTGCACATTAGGTAGCACATGCCTGTGCCAAACTAACTGACCTGCATAGCAGATTTGTGTTGCAACCAGAGATGGGATCCGGAATGAGTAGTACATGCTACAATTAAAGCCTGGGATGACTCTTACAACTGTGAACATCTAGTTGAAAAAATAATTGTCAAATAATAACCTTTGTTTATATTAAAGAAAATACTCTCAACTGTGTGTGTTTGTTTAGTGAACATCAGCAGTTTGCTAGCCTGCCAATCGCACATGGCTAGGAATAAGAGAAAATAACGTGGACAAGTAATCGTCCTGTTCTAGGCATATAGACTACTGATTTGAAACTCCTAAAAAGGTATTACGAAACTAGACCGGTTTAGCTGGACCTATTGAACTCGTGTCATTGGAGAAGACATTCATATCACTGTACCAACTGCCACAAATCAGTGGAAGTCCAAAAAGCACTGAAAATACGTTCGTTTCACCAACTCATTTTAACCAATCAAAGTTTTGTGCGGCAAAACTTCTGCTCTTCCTCTCCAAATTGTTGAGATTTCACAGTGACACAATGATGTCAGTCAGTGACTGCCTTTTGATTTATTATTATGATTATTATTATTATTATGGAGCCAAATGGCTTAACCTTGGTACGGGTTGCATCTAATCTCCTTGTATCTTACTTGAATGTAGCATTGTTTGGGACAGTGTGAAGACATTAACAGAGAGTTTAGCTCTCAATTTTTTTCAGTATTGTCAGGCTGGAATTTGAATGGACAGCACTAATAAAATAAAACTGGCTGAGTCTCATTAAAATCAAATAAAAATAGGCTTACTTTCACAGGGAGATTTATGTGATTTAAATGTGGCACACTCGCTCGGCCAGGGAACTGACAGGTCTGCATTTGGATTTGTTGCCATTGCCAAGCCGTGGCGAGTAGTGCTGTTCAGTGGACAAGTGTTGAAGTACTGAGAGTTTTAAACATGGCATGGACATTCACAGATCAGAGTCCAACATTTCAGTCTATCCACAAATGCAAGAGGGTGCAAAACGCGCTGACGGTCACTGTACAGGGGGAGTGGGAGTCATGGCGTAGTCACAGCTGCAATAATGTTTTGTTTTTCTAACTTTTTAATGTGGTCGCTGGAATTGAGGAACACAAGGGGCCTTTCAGTGGACTGGCTGTTTGGTTTTCCCTGCCAGCCTGCTGGAGTTGTTGCTACTCCAGTCTACAGACAGACACTTCCACTCATTCACAGCAACGGCCGCTACTGAGAGCCAAACAGGCTGCTGTACAATATTTACAACTCTGCTCAAGTGACCCTGGCATGCAGAAAAACTGGCATAAAATGGATGCGATTGAAAGCGTGCATGTATAATAAAGCAACAGTTTTCATTAGATTTTATGACAGTAGTAGAAATGATGTTTTCTGAGCAGACATGTTGATTTTATTGGCTTATCTGGTCATTCACACATTTGGAGTGAGGAGGCACCGACACAAAAAAGTGACAGAACTATAAAGTAAGTAATGATCAAGTACTAATACCACAACAACAAACATCCAGGGATTATCATGATGCTTAAAGCCACAGTTCCACAGCTCACTACAACATCCACGGCCCTGTCTCAAATGGAGCTTTAAGTCTTGCGGTGTATTAAAGACCTAGTGTGTAAAAGGAGCAATGCTTGGCCTTCTGAATGTGCAGCATTTGGTTGTCAAACCCTTAATGGTTTTATTACTCATTCAAATAATGTTCTGTCCTTCAAGTAAGAACACTGCTGTTGAACAAACACTGATGTGTGCTTAACACTGAAATGAGAACCTGGACCCCCTATAGGTTTGCAGAAGCATGCACACATGCTGTTCTAGCTATTGGTCAACTTTTAAATATAAATACAAGAACAGAGAAAGGAGTTGAATCAGTTTAAGCTGATTTAAATTGATTAAATAATATACAGGAAACACAATCCCGTTAAACCACATTCCAGCAAACATAAATGAGTTGCATACTATCCTGTCAATGCTCACATACATGACGCCCCTCCCCAATGCCCTACCTACAAACACATGCACCATAAAATCCCTTTCACCTTCATATTTCTCCCTAACACTTAGCTCTTTGTATGGGGCAAAGTGAGTGTGAGGGGCGGGCAGAAAAACCGGAGTGAAACAAGTAAAACACACAGGAGTGATTTTTGTTTTTAAAAAAGGTGGAAAACAACCTTGGGTCTAGTAAACTGTCGTGCTTTCGAGCTGTCCAAAGAAAGTAAAAACACACCACTGGGATTTTGCTTACTTTTAAACAGTTTTAACAATCACAACCCACACAAAATTAAAAGAATTCATCAATTAATTAACTTACTGCTCTTTATAGTAATTTTTGAAGCCCATGACTAGAGACTCACCTGTTATTTACTTCATTACCAATCATACTGAGGAAACAGTAGAAATTGTCTTAAATTTAAGAAGCATCAATTATATAAAACACAGACTGAGTGAATTTTCCTCTGGTAACAAAACAACCCTTTCTCCAACACTTCCCCGCCCAATAAATTCAAATAAATCAGTAAGTATTAAACTTATTTAGCTAAGCTTTGCTAGAATTAGCTTGTAATGAAGATTGAATACTGAGAGTCTGACTGGGATGAATTTACCTGAGAACTTCCACTGGTCGAAAGACCTTGAACAAATTCGAATGGCCAACTTGCGTCACACACGTTAGTTAGCATGACACAGGACGAGTTGGAAAACAGGAAATACTGATCAAAAATACTACCAAATTTAATATTGACTTGATCCATTTTGTTGTTCTGCAATTGACTTCAACTGCATATTGGTGTGCTCATCCTTGTACATTGACTGTTGACTGGGCACGAGAGTACAGGGGCACAGATAATCGTACAGCAGGGCTGAATGCAATGACGAGCACTTGTGAAATGTTCAGGAACGAACAGCAGATAAACAGTCTGATGAATTGTCTCCACTCTCGCTACTGAATGCAGCCCGGCTGTGCCATCATGCTGGGCAGCCAGATGTAGGAGTAGAGAGTGTCTCTCAGATTGCTGCATGTCTTTTCGATTTTTTTTTTGAGGGGGTGCCACTGGTGACAGTCTGGATAGAAACTAGTTACAAAATAAAAACATCAGGCGTCTGTTACAATCACCATCTCCCACTATAACTTTGTGTGTGCGTGTGTGAGTTCAAAAACTTTGAACAGCCAAAAACACTGCTGTTAACTATTAGACTACGAATGACGAGTGGTGGTAGGCCACAGTCTAAAAAAAGTTAAGAAGCAGAAATTTGTGCTTTGATAATATTGTTTAAAATGAGAAACCCCGGCTCAGGCATTATTTTCTCCATGAGAACGTGGTACCAGGCCAACTGTAACTCAACCTTGTGTTAGCCTAATAACAGACTTCTTATCTCATTATACCCATGATATAATATACTGCATACCCTCTTCCCATCAAGTTCATACTTTATTATGCTGTATAGCTGTCCACATGCAATGCTATAACCTTCAGGACATTATGGTATTATTGTTGATATGGCTGGGAATTTTTCTGCTATGAAGGCCACACTGGTTTTGTATCAAGTGTCTGACTACATCTTCTGTGCCATTAAAACGGTTGGTTTTCAACACTACACACATTCCGGTATGTTCAACCTTTGGCTAAATTTAGACTTTTAAGATTAATTAATAGTGCAAGACATAAACAAAAAGTTTCATTATGTGACATGAGTTTCAGGACAATCATCTCATCTGTTGATCTGGACCTGTGAGAATGCTCAAATATTTTCTTTTGTTAAGTTATATACCATGCTAGAAAGTACAGTAATGATGCTATGCAATGTAATGTAATGTGGGATAATATGTGGGAAAAACATAATGTTACTTATTAACCTATTTCTGAAAATACAGTACTGGCTCAAGAAACACAAACCTGGGCTGTAGGTTAAAAACAATAGTTAAAACAATTTCCAACATATGTTAAAGTTTTTATTTATTTATTTATAAATTAATGAATAAATAAAACAAAACACAGACAAATGTTTAAAATAAAACCATACATATCCTTCAATATGATTGAATAAGAGATGATGTGCCAAAATAAAAAAATCACAAAAAAAGGTAAACTGAAGCAACAGTTTTACAAAGTTTTAATGGATGTGGGGATTTATTACACTACACTGTCCCTGCATGTTCACTTTAATGTTACACTTCGGTAGATCACACAGCAGATAAATTAAAGTATTATTCTGACTGTTGTTTTCTTCAGGTCATAATTTAATAGGATGCTGTCATCTACCCCTTTCTTTCCCACACTTAATCTTAAAAAGTGGTATAGAGGCATTCTTACAAAGCAAGAACCTATACTGTATGTCTGAATAATTTATCACTGTCCACATAAACATTTTCTCTTTCATTTACTTTCGCTTCAAGTTTCCTGGTGGTCCAAATGTTAACTGGCCCAAGTGTGGCTATTTTTTGCTAAATAAATAAATAAATAAATAAAAATAACCCACTCCTTTATAACTGATCAACCCTATAGTCGACAGGAGGCTATCATCTCCATCCTTCACTGCAATTCTTATCATGCTTTTTCATTTTGTACCTTTTTCTAAACAATGTGGAAATGTACTGCACCTTATCTATTCTTTAAAGCGTTGTTCCCCTCTATAATAATAATAATAATAATATTAATAATGAAAAATCACTAGCAGCAGAATATAAAATCAAACATTGCTGCACAAAAAAAACAGGTTGTTTAAAAAAAGGAACTAAGACAACTGTAAAGTTTCTTTATTTTCACCATTTATACTTAGTGGTACGTATTCTCACGAAAAGTTCTTCATTAACAACAAAGTCATTTCCTGTTTACCTCCTGCATTTTTCAGCTACAGTCCATTTTGGTAGAAAGAGGAATGTGGGTGAAACCTAAATTAGCTCTCATGCCCTTACAACCTAACCTCATGCTTTTTATGCCCCCAGCCTTTCTCCAGAACTCAGACAGACTTCAATGCCCATCCCTCAACGAAACCAGCTTCCAAGCTTAACCATTAGGGTCAGAGGTTAACAGCCACTCCTCTGAGAAAGGCTGTGCACTCTGACCCTGACGGGCATTGGCCCGCAGACCCACCGCCTGCATGCACACACACCAACATACACATTCCTCCACCAGCCCTGGGCCTACTGAGTCAGAAGTCATAAATTCTCAAGGGGATTATTTCAGGTTGCCAGCCGCTATAAAACCGTGACAGCCGCCACATCAACGTGCTGTTACGAGAAAGACAGAGTAACGGGCTCCCCTTGTAGTCTGTCTACGGGACGTTCATTATTGTCTGCAAAGAGCCAGTGTGGCTGCAGGTTTTTATTTCAATCAAGCAAAAGCCACACCTGATAGTCAACTGAAGGGCAAGATCAACTAAAACAGGTGAAATCTGACTTGGATTTTGTTTGGTTAGAACTGGCTTCATATGCATAAGCAAGTCATATGTGGCAGATACTACAAACCAACACAGATTTTATAAATACAAGGGTTCTCCTGAAGTCGCACTTCATTTTTAAAAAAAAATGCTAAATTAATTATTTTAATCAGCAGGAACCTAAATACTTAATAAAAATTATGATCTCAGCCCATGCTCTAAGGAGAGCACTCCTAGGACATACACCTACAAAACAAACTCAAGAGCAACCCCCCACAGCCATATCTTACTTCTCATTTTGACTTAACATAAGCTACAATTACTACTGAGGGAGTGAAACTCCCATTTGTCAGGGAACATCTTTCTCCCCCTGTACAGTAATGATAAACACACCCTCCTGAAAGCAGAGAAGCTCCACATACATTCCTGTTGTGCTAGGTGCAGACTAAAGAATTTAGATTAAAGGGATAAGCATAAGAGTGAAACATTGCAGGAACATTAACAGGAGATAAAAGCTGGATATTTGATTTGTAAATCATAGATATTATGCTGCTCTAGTTGTACCTTCCAAAATCTGGCTTTCATGTTAGGACAAGACAACACTGTTTGCCTTCAGTGCTTCTCTCTCTCTCTCTCTCTGCCCCAGCTGCTGGAGCAATAGTTCTATCTCTCCTCCATCTCTTTCGTCCTCGCTGTGTGGCCTTAAGGCATTTTGAGTGTGTACATCAGTCACTTGCATTCCCCCAAAGCACTGCACTACAAGCTATAGGCTGCTCAGAACAACCTCCTTCTCCCAAACATTTCTCATTTAGCCACATACAAAGATTGTCTGTAAACTCAGGGAATTATACACACTATACAGCTGAAAGATTGTAGACACCAGAGCAGTATAACCAAATATGCTTTCTGAACATCCCCCAGACCCTAAACTCTCTCTCCCCCCCCCCCCCACCCACCCCGTACTGTTATAACAGACGCTCAGTCAAGCACTAATGTCGAATGAAGAGGACCAGGAGCATTCGGCATTCCAAATGATCCCAAAAGTGTTCTGTGGGGTTGAGGTCAGAGCTTTGAGTAGGCCACTTCAGGTGTTCTTCTCCAACCTTAGCAAACCATGTCTTCATAGCGCTCGGAGCATTTTCATGCTGGAACAGGTTTGAGCCTTTATGAAGGAACTTTGGGATGCTACACGATACAAAAACATTTTATACATGATTGTGCGATTTATAAAGTGTGGCACCAGTTTGGGGCAAGGTGCACATATGGGTGTGATGTTCATGAGTCCACAAACTTTGGCCAATATATTGTACAAATCCTTTTACATAAGAATGATAACCTAGAATAAAATAAAGTAAAAAAAAGACATTCTATCGTGCTATATTTATGTTCCTGGGCCTTAGTGTTCTAGACAAATTTTTTCCTCAGCAAACCAGAGCTTTTGTCTCTATACCACATTTACAACATGTTCGATGTGGACTTTCCACCTCAGTAGAAGTGTATTAAAAAGGCATGATTGTAACCTGAAACCAATATTAGAGCCCAAGAGCTCATATGGAGCCGATTAGTATGGGCATTGTTTTTTCTTCCCTTATTTCTGTGCAATATCTTGAAAATACTAGCAAAAACAAGTTTAGAAGATTTTTCTCTGTACTATAACAACTCTCGTGGCTTGCAATAAAAAGCATGACAAAGGCTGTATTTTGTAATAGTTCATAACATCAAGCAAAACATTTTCATTCAATTCCACCCAAGAAATAGAGTTGTTTCACTTTAACAGATATGTTGGTTAGCATTGGCTATCTTACGGAGAAGCTAATGAAAATAATAAACTTAAAAAAAATAAATAAATAAACAGTACAAACTGTTCTGGCTAAAAAGAACATACAATCCTTAAAAGCAACTCCAATAGAACTGGCCACATTCCTAAAGTCTGACACCATGAAAAAATAATGAGCTGAGAACCTAACTCTAGAAGAGCAGCGTTATTACCAAAGCTCTTCCATCTCCCAAATCCTCCTTCCATTCCCAACACAATTTTACATACACCCCATCTGTCACTCCTCCATTAAGTACAGGTCCACACAGCACACTGCGAATACCCAGAATCCTCTTCACTGGTGTACATTTTCGGCATCTGGCTGTCCTTAGAGAATTACCACTTCCAATCAAAAAAGCATGGGGGAGCATTTGTAAGGGTGCAGTAATACCCCATGGGGCAGGTGTTGTTTAGTGAGGAAGCAAATTAACAAGACGGATTTCCAAAAACCAAAACAATACAGCACATTTGCCCTGGTCAGGCATTTTGAGAAAGTCTTCCTGCACTCGCAATATGGACAAGAAGAAAGGTCAGAAAGTGCATTATTTATTATATGATCGTGATTTGGCTTTAACCTTTTCCCATTACGTCTATTAGTTAATATAAAATATTTGGATGACTAAAAATTCCAAGTGGAGAAGTATTTTATAGTGTAAAAAGTGTAGAACTGACTGTGGTGCATACAGTACATCTATTTCTACTAGTACTTTTAAATTAAGTAAAATATAGACTAGAAGGAATGTTTATATTAAGAGTGAAAGAGACTGAAGATTAATGTATATTTAAAAACAAAACAACAACAACAACAAAAAAACATTAACATTAACTTATAAATGGTTCGGGAATCAGGAATTACACTTGTAGCAACTACGATTTGCAAAAAAATGTTTTACAGTAGAGCGCACAGCCACAAGTCCTTGGAAAGCATGTGTGTAAAATGTTTCCTTAAATAAATCACGAATTAAAATCTCTTGCCAAACGCAGCTGTCAAAACACTATGCAACCTGATTTTTTTTCAGATGGCACGTAGTTGAGAGAAAAAAATAAATGAATATGCAGAAGCAGAAACAATGAGTCCATCTTGCGCTTTTTCAAAAAGTCAGCATTAGAGCAGCATGTGTTTAATCACAGACCTCACAGTCTAGACAGCTGTGTGATCATTAACCAGGACGATATTGTAGCATAGCAAAGGCTACAGCTTCTCTCATTTTCTCATTAACACATAGTACGGTTCCAAAATGTATTAATCAGAGCGCATGGCAGCGAGACAACACAAACTAGACAACTTGTGATGAAACAGAAGGTGTTGTGGGAAATCCTGGTTAATAGGCGCTTATATGAAAGGTGTTAAAAACTGAATATTTTGTGTGTACAGCAAGGCAAAAAAAATTTTTTTTTTAAATGCTCTTCTGCTTCAAGTTCACCCCTGATTACAAAACCAGGCAGAGAGTCTGGCCAATTAAAACTCCCCACTGGTGAACATTCCAAAAGGTTGTCATCCATGAACATTCACCCAGAAGCCCGGGGAAGATTCTACAACATGGATCTGGCCTCTCATTCTCCGTCTGGCTCCATCTCCCTCCCCAGTGTGCCGTCTCCTGCTTTGTCTCTGTACACAAAAGCTCCCTGCCTACACCACTTCCCAGGTCAGCTCATTGTAAAACGTTTAACTTGTTTCAAAATTGTCATAGAAACTCTATGAATTCACTTTCATACAGCTGACAAACGAGCATTTAGCTGGAAAGAGCGGGGCCTTTCTGTTATGTATTAAGAGATTTGGGGTACGTAGGAACATTGGAATGCAAGGCCTCATTCCAACAAGGGAAGAACAATCAGGTCACAAGTGAACCAGCAAGAGCTGTGTGTGATCGATGAACTTAAACCGACTGTACAGCACACAGACAGTCTAACCGAGCAGCCTGCGGCCTAGCAATTCCATTTTCTCGAACCATACAACCAAAGAGAGTGAGAGAATGAGGCTAACTATCTAGCAAATAGGTGGAGGACATTGCCAACTTGGAATGTAGCATGACGACCAAGACAGTTAGGAAACTTTTACATTGGGCACGACTGATTTATACCTTGCCCGTGAATGATTGCTTTTACTCCGTACTTGGGTACACTTGCATATTTTTCATCCTCCGATACGACAGGTGGCAGTATGCACCTAGTTGGTGTTCAGACTGCCATTAAACACAAGAAAAAAAAGAAAACGAGGACATCAATCTTCATTCTATCCCTAATATTATTGATATTTCGGACAAAATTGTCAAGAGGGAGAGATTGCTCTTGACAATTTTCCCCCCATGCCTTCCTACTCTATCACCATGGCTGTGTAAGTCAGAGGATGAGGTTGGCGTGTGCTACGTGCACAAGGGGATTAGCGGTCACTGATGACATTGCGTTCACTTCCATTTTCAGGTATGATTAGTTTCCATATCTGGTTCGATCCGTGCCCAAGTACACTATATCATTCTGGAGACCACCTTTTACAGTGGCAGAGCATGAACCAGACTTGGGGGGTCACGTTTGGCCCAATCCATAATGTGAAAACGCACTTAAAAGCATGAATCCAGAAATGAAGACTTGAATCCAAGGAAAGAAAAAAAAAAAAAAAAACAAGAGCTGATTAAGCTGATGACACCAGGTGTAATCAGTGGTATTGAGAATTAATTTGGTATACCCACCCAGAGCAAAAAGTACACAAATGTTTACATACACATACAAACAAGTGTATGTGTGTCCATGTGAGCACACAAAAGCACAGTCTTCCAGGATGTGAAGTGGATAAATTTGGTGGAATTTGTGTGGAGTAGAGAAAAGGAATGCAAAACCTTACGGGGCCACATAAGCATTAACCATGCATTAAATCTAAAGGGATTTTTTAAAAGGGAATTTAAACAACAGCACTGTGTTGTGAAGTAAGTGTGTGTGTGTGTGTGTGTGTGTATGTGGGTGTGGGTGTCCAGGTTAACAGTCAGGAGTGTGTGTTTATACGAAGCGTGCCTCTCTGTGTGAACGCTGGCTCTCCTTCAGTCTCTGATACGCCGATTTATTCTCACTCACATCGTCCGATTTAATGCTAAGAGTTACCACCTAAACTCTTCAGGCAGTGCTTTAGTATTAATTAATATTAGGCTTAATAGTGTGTGTTTCTCTGGGGGGGGGGACTTAGACAACACTGATGTTAAAGATTTGCAAGGGAAAAAAAAGGTGAATCTCCAGACAGAACGTCACAGCACCACTTTGTATGAGAAAACATCTGAGCAAAAGACTGGCTCATCCCTTGTCCCAAAAGACCTTGTCTCTATACCCTGTTCTATCATGCTTAAATGAAAGGAGACAAGCTAAGACTTTCGGCTTGAAAACAAATTTCCCTCCCTCGCTGAGAAAGTGATTTACAGGAACACCACAAAAGCAACTCATTGTACCAAAAGGGAGAAAAATAAATATCTAAAAAAAAAAAAAACCTAGTACAAACAGTTAAACACTGACAGGCTAGGTAAGACTTGATGAAATCTGCCAGATGTCAAACCTGAAGGATAAGCAGTAGAACTGTGTGTGAATAGAGTGAGAGGGGCCCACTGGCAGGATGAGGTCAAACCCATGATCATGTTTCCAAGCCCTCAATGCGACAACACAGCCACAATGATTCTGATATTGCTGTTGGGCTCAGGAAACTGGATAGCAGTGAAGTCGGTGGGAAGAGCAGCACTATTAGCCAAGTGCAAAAAATGAAAACTTACACCAAGGTACTATGCTTTAGTCATGGACATCCCTTAGACCATCTCCAATGTGATACAGGTGATACGCACAGCTATGTCAATAAATCACTGAGGCCTATGTGTAGAAGTTGAAGGAATCTGATCAAACTGTATTAAAATAAAACTCAGTCACAAAGCAATGTAAAGTAGGTCACACAGTACTAACGACATGAGTGACTGAAAAGGTGTGTAGTGAGCTTAGCTTTGTGTAGCTTATGGAGATGGAGGTTAATAAATAATTAAATAAAATCAGGTAAACATTGACATCACTTTGTGTGAACATGCATGTACCACCACACTGACTCCAAAAGAATGTGAACTCGCAAAATTAAATTTACATTTAAGTCATAAAATGTATTTCATATTTCATGGATAAAATACATTTATAAAATAAAATGTGTACATGTTTGCATTTTAAGTAGTAAAATTTGGCCATTCCTCAGTAATCCTGCAGGTGGTGTACTCTAAACTCCTCACACATTGGAAGTAGGGAATTATTTGCCAAGCTTGCTTAGAACTGTAAAAAAATATATATATATATGAATTGTGACTGTGATACAGAATTGCAATACAAATCAAACCAGCATCTAGGTATTGTAATATCATAACATAAGGTCTGGGTGATTCCCATCCCAGCACCATTACTATTATTAATGTCTATTTGTATGTCAGTATATGCATGAAAAAAAACTTGTATAGATATAATAATACTAAATTTATTGCTATATGTTATATATTGAAATATATATGATATGATGTATACACAAATATTTTATATATATTTTATTGCAAGTAGACCTAAATTTAAAAAGTGTCAGACAGTTGACAGCCATCACACACCTGACCACCGCTCATTGAAGGACACTAAATACTTGTTGCAGGTGTTCATGGTGCTGGGAGTGACTAGAAATTTTAATTTCAGCTATTGTATGGTCAGTTTTAATAAAAGCCTATTTAAATTAAAAAGGGGTCTGTGAGAACCAGAAGTCACTTAACTCCCCCTCCTTTTTACCACAGCACACATCAAATCAACACTGTGCCTTTTTATTCTTTTCAAAAGACTTTATGACGTGTTCCAAAGGTCTGTAAAAGTAGAATGAGGGAATCACATAGGTAGTAGGAAAGTGTGTGAGAATTACCAGTGAGAGTTGAGAGCTGGTTTTAGGCTCATCAAGGCTAGTCTTGATGAACCTTATGGGAATAATTAGCAAAGATTACAGAGGTTCTGGAACGTTAGCAAAGCTGGGGATTTTGCCCAAAACCCACGCCAAATCCCTGGCGCATGTCCTTCCTCTGTCTCTACAGCCACAAAATGTTTCTCTGGGACCATAAAAAGACCACAGTTATTGGCACTGTCAGTACTATTATTCCCATTAACATCATTATAGTGGATGGCAACTGTCTCGTGGCTTAATTTGCAATGCCTCTCCACCAAGGGAGTTTCATATGGAATGGTGCCTGGTAAGAGAAGGGTAACATATGGGAACACATGCTAGAGACTCTGGGATCTGGTGGACTTGTGCTAGTGCTCTATTACATGCACAGATGAAACATGACAGCACAATGTCTTCTTTCAAAAAGACTTTCTTTTTTCTTGAAATTTTCTCTCTTGAGCAGTTAGTCTCTACAACAGATCCAAAGAGCACGATTGAACATGACCACGTAACAACAATGTCTGTCAAGGCAAACATACAAAACAACGGGTTCTGGTATTAAATTCAACTGAAAAAGAGAAGAGAGGAGAAAGAAAAAACAATAAAGGACAATAAAAGAGAAGAGACCAGACCTTGGATGAGGCCTTGGAGCAAGCCAGAATGGATAAAATGGCCCAACAGAATGAGGACAAAAGAAAGAAAAGCTTCTAGATGTTAGGGCCAGATAAAAAGGAATGCCTGCATCAACACTTCCTACAAAGCATGCTCTTTAAGACAAGGCAGGATGCATGAGCCAAGTGAATGGGCCCCAGGGAACTGCACATGCAAATTGGAAGTGTTAACAAGGAGCTTCGGTGGCGGCCCCTATCTGTCTTGTGGTGAGGAAAAGGCACAAATGTGCAAGCAGTTTTTACAGAAGTGTCAATCAGAAGTGGCACTGCACTGTACTGCACAGCCTGATTCCCTCAGAGAAGAACAAACAGAGTTAAACAATGTCACCAGAGAGACAAGTTTCAAAGCTGTTTGAGTGTAGGGGGATAAAAAAAGGTCAGTAAGAATGAGGCATATTCCTCATCCATATGGAGAGTATGTGTATATGGGTAAAAGCAAACAGATCAGGGCCTGGGCAAGGCTCCAGAGATGTGCAGCAAGCACCCTAAAGAGCAACACTCAAACTCGCTTAAAATCACACATAATGCCAACTCCTTTTTGTAACTCCTGAGTTTAGTTCTCATACTCAGACTAGGATTCCCTTCACCCTGTAAGTTTCACTCAGTGGTGCAGCCCGTCAATGCTCAGCTGGCAGCCAAGCTTTTCTATTGGGCTCCCAATGTGCATGTCTTGGTGGTCTCGTGTGGTATGCATTTTTTGAGACCCAGATTGGTGGGTGGTGGAGGTGGGGGAGGAGGTTACCCAATTGTTCCTACACACTGAATCCACCCCCTGCTGGGCCGTCACTCACTGGAGGCTGTGCAGTTCCACAAAACCTAGTCGAGAAACTTATGCAGCATTAATGTTACTATTATAGCTAGGTAATAAACTCCTGTGGTTTCCAAAAAAATAACAGAGCAACGCATGACACAAGACTCAAAACTTGAGTTACATTCTGAGACCATAGACATGGACAAAATGCTAATGCAGCCCATTTCAGACATGGGCTATGCAACACTGGTGACAGCACTTTCAGACAAAGGTCACTTCGATATTAATGTTTCTCAAGGCTTAATTCAGGCATACCCATGACTGTGACAGAGACAAAAATGAATGAGAATTTGTTCCACTTGCGTTATTGTTGTTACAGTGATTCTCCAAAACAAAAACATTGTTTTTGAGTAACCTGGGCACCGCAGAAAGACATGAGACACGTGCAAGATCTCACCCTCCGCATGAAGGGAGAGCAGCTCCCTGATCTTGAGCAATTCCCAGACATTTTTGATTGAGCCTTTTGTTCAAGAATCCTACAAAACCATTCTTTTCTACAGTCAAACCAGAGCTCTTATATAATGTCTAGAATAAGGTTGCAGCTTTTAAAACATCACTTCCTAGACTGCGGTGATGGTTAGGCTCAATATACATAACATTATATGTCAGGCACACACGAGATTACGTTGTACTATCTGTTAATATGTGACTTCACACAATTGGGACTTAATAAAAAGGCCTTGTTAAAAGGGATAGTCCATCAATAATACTAGTGGCTTGACCTAGTAAGATTGCCATGACAATTTTTACGAACAACTGACCAGGGTGCTAATTTAGACATGAAACATACTGTACACGTTCTGATGCTGTTAGGTTAATGAAAAGGACAGCATGTCTGAAAGGGCTTTGCATTTTGCTCCAAGCAAGTTGACTAGACCAGCTGAATTAGTAACTGATTTATAGCTTCCTGTATTTAACCACCTAAAAAAAAAAAGATATATATGTCTCAAAGTCACTGATTATCCCACACATAAGGAAGTATCTGAGATAACAGTAACTCATGATTTGCCTGTTACCTAGGCCATGTGTTTCAAAGTAGAAATGAACCTAAGGCACTATAACACTGATGCCTGAATCTCAACATGTGCACCAAATATAGAAAGCCCACTTCGTTAAAAAGTGAAACAACTTTAAAAAATGCAAAGCTGACAGTTCTACGACTTCTACATCCTCAAACACCCACTTACACTTTGCATAATGTGTGTCAATATGTTACATATCTTCTTTCTGATAGCCAAATAGTCAGCCAGCTAGCAAGCCAGCTAGCCACAGGGCCTGGCCATGACACAGAACAGGCTGCAGCAAGGTCATTTCAGCCTTGCCCATGGCCCGATTCTTTAATTACCCTTACTGATCTCTTCGTCCAGCTCAATAACAGTATCTCAAAAATACTGCCAATGCCCTAAAGTACAGATTTATATATACTTTTGGATTGAAAAGAATTTTTCCATTCGTAGAATGATGAAAAGTTAGTCTAAATCTATATTTGTGCTAAAATAGCTAAACTACTAAAAGTTGTGACAAAATATATTGTTTCAAACATACACAATTTCAAATGGACATATTTTAAGCACATCAATCATTCAGACAGAAAATCTCGCAAGAACCGTGCAATTTATAAAGTAATGCAAAGACAGGTCAGTTAATGCTTACAAAGATTTAAAAAAAACTACAATTTTGGGGACTTGTCTACTTTAGAAATTGCTAAACTCCTAGAATTTTTACATCAATTTTAAGATAGTGAATTGCAGAAGAAAAAAAATACATCCATTGAATGGCATCAGAAATAGCTGTTCACACACTTCATCATATTACTCTACACATATCTTTAAGCAACACTTCTGTTTTAGAGGTCAGGGAGGTTAGCAGAAATGACAGCAAAATACTTTTTTTTTTTTTTTTTTACACCACTTGTGCTTAGGCTTGTAATCTTCCTGACAACAGGGAGGAACAGTTTCTGTTAAGCCAGGATCAATTTCCTTCATTGATACTGTTGATATTCTAGTGGCCTGTTTCCTGACAAAAGAGTTAATCCTTAGTCACTGACAAAGAGAAATATAAATCCTAATGTGTTTGCTCTTACCCATCAACCCATACAAAGAGCACCAGACTCTGGTGTTCACACCAGTCATGTGTTTAAGTTTAACTGCCACTGCATATTTTACATGTCCCAAAAAAAAAAAAAGCTGCCAAAATGCTGCTAGATTTTTAGACCAGGGTAATTACTGCATTCTGAAAATATGTTAATATGTAAAACCCCTGTGTGCACTAAACACCCTTATTAACATAGCTAGGTTTAATGTTGAAAAAGAAAAAACATTGTTAATTGTGTAAATATATGATTAAGATATTATGCCTAACTAACCCACAGCATAGATTTTTAATGTCAGCACTTGTTTCAGGCAAGGTTTTATCTACTGAAAAAAATGCAAGCATGAACAAAGCCAGAGGCTGCTCTGCTGCTGAAATAACTACTCTGCTATCCAATAATTAGCTTTCTGGGATTAAAGTCTAGATGACACTGATCAGGAAATATTAATTCAACTGAAAAATTCTTAGCACATTATAAATAAATAAAAAAAAGCAGCTTCTTTTTTTTTCCTTTTTTTTTTTTTTTTTGGTAGTATGGCATGGCAGGGCCCTTACTTGATCCATGTCTTATCTTGGCAGTGATATGGCTGTTAGTCAATTATTTACCATAATGCAACTGTGAGGCATATGGTGAACATAAAGTATGACTTCCAAATAAAAATGTCAAATATTTCAAGCATTAAGCATGCCCATATAAGAGCATGTATAGATGTATACTACATGAGGAAGTCGAGAGACTGTGCTCCAGTAGTTCTTTGGTTATAACACACTAAAGTAATTAGAACAGGAATAATCCTTCAAGCGTTAAGAAGGAAGAGCCTTTGATCTTCATCACCGTCCATACCTGAGGCATGACATAAGACCCAGCTGCCAATATGAAGCAAAACAGACTGCTCTAGCGCAGGAAAGAGTGTTCCGCTGTCTCCCAATAAGAAACTGTTGACACAAAGAGATACCAATCTGGTCAGTGCTAACCACTCTGCTTTTGAAGAGCTATTGCGCAGCAGGAACTCAACGCACACGTTTTACAACATCTAGGCCAATCATCAACCATCACAAACAGTGGGGCTTTTCTTTAAAAGGCCAAGACCCTCTCTGCCTTGGTTAGGAATGAGAGGGTGTGAAATCTTCAGACCTTAGTGGGGAAATGTGTACTTCAGGGCTTAAGTAACTTTGAGGTCCACTAAAATATTATAATCCTTCGTATCTCACGAACAGAAAAAATCTGAGGAGACCAACTGGTTGCCAAATAAACACCTAACAACAGTAAAGACAAGTTTTAAAAAATGTACTCCAGAATGTGGAAAATTAATTCCACTGCTTTTTCCACATACACGGATAGCCCCTCAGTTCAACCTCCTTGTCAAACCCTAAACATGTTTATTTACAATTAACACAACTTCCAACAATGGTGCACTACCCTTGTAAATGACAAAAAAGGAAACAAGACCAATTATACACATGTTAATGCTGGTCTAGGTATGAACTTGTGCAAAATCTTTTCAGCTTGTCATAAAGTTTTTTATAAAAAGTTAAAAAAGGAAATAAAAGTAAACATGTACAGGAAAGTAACATGACAGGAAACTCTCAATCATTTTCTTGCCCTGGATCATGTGCAAAACACCACAAGAACTAGGTCTTAATTCAAAGGACAGAGATTCAGCAGGCCAATACTATAATTTCTCTACCACAAACTGAAAACAAAAGATCCTTGTGGCTGGAGAATCACTGGTCATGTTTAAAACTTCGTCTAAAAAATTGACTCTTTCTGTTCAGGTTCTAGTTGCGTGAAGATGGAATGGCGGAGCTTTACAGCACCAAATTCACAATGAGTATATTATTATATGATTTTAAATACCAACAGGCCAAAAACATTGAAATGAAGACTAACATTTTGATGATTTTTTTTTTGGCCACCTTGGCTGGAACATACCATCTGAAAAAAAACTGCAGAGGGCAAAAATAATAATACCCTTGCTGATTAATCAGAGAAAAGCAGAAACGTTGGCTTGGAAAGGATATAATTTTGGCCATCAGTGTTGTGTTGGATGTACTTGGCCCAATTCTGGATATAATGTGGATTCAGGATCATGGAAATATGGAGAATAGATGTTTTGACTACCAGGTGAAAAGGGCCAGTGCTGAAAGCCAAAATCAGAAGGGACACTGACAGTTCAATTACGTTCTACTGTGGACCGTTTTCACCCTAGCCACAGGAGACATTGTTATCCAAAAGCAGAGCTTTTTGTGTTCTCTTTCCGTTTTCTAAGAAGCCTCCACCCTTCAGTGACAGTAGACCTTGTTACTCTCACTGGATCAATTATCTCAGGCTCTATTATTGACAAAGAAAAGAGTCTGATGCATATCAGGGTCTTTTGTGAGATGCACATGTGCATGGCATCCAGAATGTTGAACAAGCCATTATAACATGTTCCTGTTAACCATCACGACAAAACCGGAGTTGCACTACAATAAGAGATTATCAATGCAGGTGAGCTTGAGGACAATCTGCCAAATTTTACATTACAATGAAACACAGGAGAAAACAATGGGCTATTGGCCTGGTGTAAAGTACAAGGCAAATTACAAGCAAATTGTGTCCAAGATTTAGGACAGCTGTTCTATTTTTCCCTTGCAATGCAGCTTACAACGACAAAAATTAGATAATTTCACCTGCTAACTTTAGATGAATACAGGCTCATTTAACACAAATCAATTAATCAATAAGCTGAAGCAGATATGAAAAAAAACGCAACAAGTCTCTAGGACAAGGAGAGGACATATTCCATTACATAGGCTTATGTCCGCAGGTTTTTATAGTTAGTATAAAAATGATGTAATATTCCAATTTGCAAAAGAAAAGGTATAGCGCATAAGTTACAATTATGATGAATTTGATCATGATGAAAGTAATAGAGTACTTCTGTAATACACCATTATATTACACCACATCATTAAATAAAATTATTCCACCCATAAAGGGCTTCAGTAACTGCTAAAACGATCTGTTTATCATAGACTACACATTAAGCCCAAACACACGGGAATGAATAAAGTAGGCTCATTTTACAAAAACAAACACCAAAATATAACTGAACTTTTATACATAATAACAATGTTTACTTGTGTAAAGCAAAAATCAAAGGCTTATCCATGACACTAGTTATTGATAAAAACGAAACTTGTCTGATCTGACATGAGCTGTAACCTTCAAATACTCAGTTGTATAAATGAACTAAATGTACACTATTAATGCATGTGGCAGCTTGTTAGCCTAGAAGTGTTTTTCTTACTTCAGGTGAAAGAGGTCTCAGACAGACACATCCTTGTGTGTTGTGAAACTGTGTTCAGTGTTAGATTAAGTTCCTCCGGATCGCAGGCTAAAAAAAACAGTCGCATACACTTTAAATGCATCTTGCTCGGTATTGCTAAAACTTTAGATTCAGGTTTCCTTTACTCCAGGGAAACATGTGGAACGATATAAACAGAGTGGATCCTAGAGCCAGATTTGCTCATCCTGAACCACGCAGAAGAGCTCAGACCCACCCCACCCCCACTCAGCCACCAGATAAAAATCACTACATTTACATGGCCATTATGGTCTACTACGATAAGGGTTGGATTTAGAACTGGAGATTTTAATTACTTTTGCTTTTAAGTGCAGTACAGCCAAAGTGTGCGCGTCGTTAAGAATATAAATTAAGAGAAAAACCCCAGTTAAGGAAACCGCAGAATCTCTCCACATCAGTGCTGATTTGCTTCCTCGTACAAAAAGAAACAAGGTTTCCCGACGTGGAATCACAGCAAGGCGCCTAGTCTGAGCGGTTTAAACGAAACTACAACATCGCCTAAATGCCTGGCCTATATATAATGGACTTAGCATTGTTATCGTAAATCTAAACTGGAAAGCTATTTGAGCTTAGCAAACTTTTCCACTCCAGCCGCGTCGTGCTGGTTCTAAGGAGCAGAAGCTCGAGCTATATATCCGCTCGTGCATTGTAGTCAGGACAGACAGCTCTGTGGCAAAAGAGTAATAAAAGTGTTCAGAGTCAGTTTTCTTTGAGAGGCCGGAAAGTTGAATGAGAAAGGCCGAAAATAACTCTTACCATACACTCCTTTGTTGGGGACGTCGTTGCTGTTGAAGCCCTTCGAGCTGTACGCCGTCCGGACCTCATTGCAGTTCTTTGACTTCTGTTCACTCGGGCTGGCAGAGGCAAAAATCACCACGGACACATAAACTGCAAACGCAACAACCGCCTTCATCGTTGTGTCCGACTGCCAAAGGCTTTAAAAAGTACACACAACCGCTCACAGAACAGACTTTCGCCCCGGTTACAATGTGTCTGAGCAGCGCGTCGGAGTTCCACAGGGAGATGCGCCGTCTCGCAGATTTCACTTTTAAAACAGATAAAGTTTTAGCGATTCGATGGACTTGTTCACACGCGGTAGTTTTCGCTCTCCGTTTCTGGTTAAAACGTGGTTTAAAATCCAAAAACGCTGAAAATATGAAATTCTGTTTTATAAAAGACTTCGGCAGTCTCGCGAGGTCAAACTTTTGCGTGAAAAAGAAAGCCAGTTGCCGGAGAGCCTCGCGTTAACACGTTAAAAACACACACACACACACAACTTGTATTAAAACGGCTTCGAACGATGTTTTCGCTGGAAGATATCCACTCGCCCTGTGATTCCGTCTGAAGAGAATGAAAGTTTGTGTGAAGTTTGTTCCTTCGTCCCAGCACGGTGTAGTTTTCAAGACGGGACGCTTTAAGGCTGGAGTCAACTCGCCGTGTGCTCGAGCGTTGCCTGCGCGCGCGCGCGGTACGACGTCTTCGGCGGGCAGGCTTGCGCGCTCACGTGAACAGTGCTCTAGACAAAGCAGCGTGCACGCGCAAAACGCGTTCACCTGGAGCTATCTGAGTCAGATATCTGAAAACATTGGGGGGTTGAAGGACGAGTTAAAATTTAAACCAGTTTAAAAACTAAAGTATGGGGAAAGAAGAATTCTTCCTGGAGCGAAAACTTCTGTATATTTCTAATATTAAATATTGATTATTAATGAAACTTTGATTTATTTACGGGGCACACATTGATTACTCAACGTCTCTATAAAAACCTTTTAGGTACAAGACAGTTCTAGTATGTATGTGTGGTTAAATAGTGTAATCTCACACGAATACGGTATATATGAGGAAATATAACCTGTAATTAACTAGATTTATTCTAATTTTAAAAAGTTAATAATCCTTAATATATAAAATAATCCTTCTTATAAATGAAAAAAGTATTTGTAACAAAATTGAATGTATAAAAATGACTGGTGCCACCACATGTGGTGTATTTTGCAACCTCCCTTTGCTAGTATAAACACAAAGAGTCTGAGATGTTTCATACATCCTCCATTGATGACACTCCTCCATTTAGAATCTCTGCAGATCCTCCTGAATCCTTGGTCCTCTTTTATGCAATCTCCTCATTGGCTAACACCAAGTTTAGATCAGGGGAATGAGATGACCATGTAAAAACGTGGGTTTGTGGTCAGCAAGTAAAACTTTGCAGAGGCTTAAATACTGTACATACATGTAATATATATATTAATTCACAGCTGCTTGACACAGATAATCAGATTTCTAAAAAAAAAAAATGTTTCTGGTCTATGATGCCATGTACCCTGGCAGAGTTGACCTCTAAAGGAAAAACTTACATCACAGACTCTCTACCATACCGTAAATACCCACCTTGAGCACTTGATGTCAAAAGTCTTTATTTTTGTCTCATCTGACCATAGAACCAGCCACAGCATTTCAGTTTAAATTTCACTAGTGTCCTTGTGGTTAGACAAATGAAAAGGCATGGCTTCCATACAGTTTGTTGGCATTGAGGTGTCTAATTGTATATTTGGAGACTCTGGTGACCTCGAAATGCTATGGTCATCTCTCCAGCTGTGATCCTCAGAGAAATAGTTGGCTCTCTAACTATGCTATTTCTATGTGTGTGTCCTCCTCCAGACAGGTTTATTACAGCTCTGGTTCTTTTAGAATTCTTAATTATTGCTCTATCCTCAGATTCATGTATCTAGTTTTGTAGCCATCGCTTGATATATGACTTTTGTGCATTGTGTATCTTTCACACTTTGACAAATGATTAAAGACCTCTGTCTCACCTCATGTGTATATCCTACTGAAACAGGAAGTCATTAATGATGGCTTATGAGTTCCTAAACTTTTTAGCTTTAATAAAGTAAACGTGAATGTGAAACGTGCTAATAATTATGATTGTGTTATTAAATATATCACCTAATAAAATATATAAAGTTAAAGGTTGGATTTTTCCTCGTACATTTATTTTTTTTCCTCGTACATTTATACATTTATCGTACATTCATTCCTCGTACTCATGTATTTCAGTGTATAAGCTGTTTTTCCCCATAAGACTTTCTAGCCCCATAAAAACTTTTTTTTTCTGCAATTCTGTACTTGATTATATAATGCAAATTCAGGTAATATCAGGCATCAGGGAACACTTGATACATTAAGGAAATTTTGTGACCTTGTTCTAAAATAATCATGGATCTGAATGAGTTGAAATACAAAAATGATATAAACTGTATTTCATATTTAAACTATATTATTGCATCTTAATGTAAATATCTAATCAGTCATTCACATGGCAGCAACGCAATGCATTTGGGCATGTAGACATGGTCAAGACGATCTGCTGAAGAAATGGGGAAGAAAGGTGATTTAAGTGACTTTGAATGTGGCATGATTGTCAGTGCCAGAAGGGCTGGTCTGAATATTCCTGAAACTGCTGATCTACTGGGTTTTTCACACACAACCATCTCTATGGTTTACATAAAATGGTCTGGAAAAGAGAAAATATCAAATGAGTGGCAGTTCTCTGGGCAAAAATGCCTTGTTGATGCCAGAGGCCAGAGGAGAATGGCCAGACTGGTTCAAGCTGTTAGAAAGGCAGCAGTAACTCAAATATCATCTTCTCACAACTGAGGTATGCAAAGATACCAAACATGGAAGCAGATAAGCTACAGCAGCACAAGACCACACCGGGTGCCTCTCCTGTCAGCTAAGAACAGAAAACTGAGGCTACAATTCACATAGGCTCACCAAAATTGGACAGGAAAAGAAAAACTTTGAGTCTTTGAGTCTTGATTTCTGCTACAACATTTGCATGGTAGAGTCAAAATTTGGAGTAAATAACATGAAAGCATACATTCATGTTATAGCATAAATTTGGCCCCTTAGTCCCGATTAAGCATTGTGTCAATGCCACAGCTTACCTGAGCTTGTCCATCCCTTTGTGACAACTGGATAACGTGCCATGTCACAAAACCAAAGTCGTCTCAAACTGGTTTCTTGAACATGAAAATGAGGTCACTGTTCTCATATGAGCTCCATGGTCACCAGATCTCAATCCAATAGAGTACTCTGTGATGTGGTGGAATGGGAGATCCACATCATGGATGTCATGCTATCATGTCAATATGGACTGAAATCTCTAAGGAACTATTTCTAAGGAGGTGTCCTTCACTTGAATCTTATCTTTGCCACAAAGCATTGTAGCAGATCTAGATGCAAAATGGATCCAAATCAGTGCTAGCAAGGTGATATTATTAGTCACTTTAACATGTTAGATAAAGTAGAACAGCATTATTCAGGTAATGTGTGACACATGCATTTCTTTTCTTCTTTTTTTTTTTGCTATGGAAAAAGAGCGGCAAAATGAAAAAAAAAAGCAGTGGATGGAAAAGGGAAATTTTTCTTCAAGGTGGAGTGAGGTGAATCAGACGGGAAATGTCAAGGCTTTATAAACACACTTAAGGCAGCAATAATGACAGACCAAAACAGTTCCTGTAGTCAAGAGAAACATCACTCATCAGCAGTGGCATTATTATTCATGATTTTTTTATCTCATGATTTTTCCAATTATTTTTACATTTCTTTTATCAACGTACTATTTGAAAAATAAACATTGGACTTGACATTGGATAACAATAAACTGGCACAATAACAGTAAACAATACACTGGAGAAACATGGACACAATACCAAATGTGTCCATTAACATTTTGCCCTATACTATAGAGAAGCACAAATAGTAAAACACATTATATGGCCATGAGCCATAAGCACATGCAGCCTTCTGATATGTCTGCATGTCATGAAATGTGACACAGTCATATGAACACGCTGAGTAGCAGTGTTTTGCTAGAGGCGATGCAATCCAAGTCATGTTTCTGTATCATGACGGCAGAAAGCTACACACTCTCATTCACTTTCTACCAATAGAAATCATTGAATGCACGACTTAACTGTATGCACTATAAACACGAGTCAACTCGTTAAATTTGCACCGGACTACACGAGTTTAATAAGTCTATGTCAGATAACAAAAAAAGTGAAATGTTGAACACAAATGGCTCTAAGTGATAACATGTTTTCTTCCAACCCTGTGGTAAAATGTAACATACTGCAGAAGTCGTGACAGATCATAAATTTTAAGGAGATTCTCTTGATGCTGTCTCTGACATACATTTGTGAGTGTGTGTGGTTGCTGTGAGATTCCTGGGGTTAGGCTTGCAAGTGAGAATGGGGGACAAATGGAGAACGCCAGTTTTACTTTGCCAACTTAGCTTTAACTTAGTTCACAAAACAGAAGAATATAGGCTTATGGATTACCGTCTAAATCACTTGATTTGTGTTTCCTTTTTTAGGACTTCATTCCTGTGTAGAACGTACCTACAGTAAATTCCTGTTTATAATAAAATCACTGAAACTTTAGAAAAACACAGTTTTCCAAAACACTCCTAAAAATGAACAAATGATTTGTCATGTGCTGAATTTGCTTAAGGTTTTATGTGCAGCATTGATATGTTTTGAGTAATATATAGTTATAAAAGCAATCACCTTATGATTAGAAAAAAATGTTTTAGTCTTTTATTAATAAATAAGAAATATAAAAGAATAAAAACATATTAAAAGTTAAGAATTTAAAAATCAAATGTAGAACATATACTTCACTATTTAAAGACATTCTCTCATGCACACACTACAATAAAGTTGTGATTTAAATTACTATTTGGCTGACTCATCAGTAGCCAGTTTTAAAAAAATGTATGTTATTTCCTATGCTGATGTTTTGACAAGCCATTTGGTTCACTCTGTGACCAAGAGAGAGGCAATAATTTATGACTGATGGCAAAAGCTAGAAATGCAATTTATAGCTTCTTTAAATTAGACCCATGATTTATCACTTAATGTCACACTGGTAATCGTGTATTTATGCACTCTTGGCCTAAAGTATATTTTCCCACACCAAACTTCATCAAGAGCACACTTGGGGCCTCAACATGTCTGGATTCGTGAAAGCATGTGTATGTACTACTGCGGCTATGTGTGTGTCTGCATGGTTTGGGGGAGGCTTTCAGCAACATCGCATTCCGACTATTGTGCCCCGCATTCCTAAGCCGGCCCCATTCATTCTGTGTGACTGTGGCTTGGAAAGCGGATGCCCAATGGAAAGCCAATGAGGAGTTCTGGGGATCTGTTAACTATGGATGTGAAAGTGGGCTGGTGTTACTTTCAGTGGACAACAAAAGGTGAGCACTATTTGTCTCAGAACTCTCACTAATGGACAAATTTGTGACCCTGGAATTCCACAGGACATGAATAGGATTGAGTGTATAAAAAAAAAAAAAAAAAAGAAAAGAAAAAGAATTATGTTTGTTTCAGAAATGGTTCTTAGAGCAACATCAGTTTCATTAACATCTCAATAGGAAATGGCTAGAGTGAAGCATTTTGTTACAGCTTGATATCACATGGGTGATTAATTCACAATTAACCAATATGTAACTTTTCAAATTCTCTATACATAATGAGTTTTGTGGCAGAATCATTATCTCACCGTGATCTAACAATGAGCTGATAATATCTGTAAAAAAATAATAATAAAGAAAAATTAGCCTAATTGATGTTCTCAGTAATAGATAAATCAGTCTACCCTCAGTTCCCTAGTGCCCCATTCACCCCCACATAATATGGACCAGTTGACCCTAAAATTGGGTCGTCCTTGTATTGCCACTTTATTACCCTAAGAAAACATTCATCCTACGCATCTCAATGGGTCTGTTTGCCCATTCGCCCATCCCTATTAACATTCAGAGTGTAGGCAGGAGCTTGGGTCAGCTCAGCTGCTGCCTCCCTCTCTCAAGCCCCCACTGGCCCAGGCCTGATAACCAGGCTTTCGTTACCATTCTAAAGGTTCTCCGCAAGTTCTGAGAGAAAGGCACAGCTAGAGACGGACAAGCTTTATCTGGCTTTGAGGGAGAAAGGAGCAAGTGTGAGAATGCAAAACACGCTGCCTCAGGGTGTGTGGCCCCACGGTCAGTTAGGTGGCCAGATTAGGCGGGTAATGGGAAATAAATTAGAGCCTGCTAAATACATTGGTGGGGGGCATTAGAAGGTAAACACTCGGGCAAAATGAGGTTTGTTTGCTGCTATTGGTGTGAAACTCTATAGCTGTGTCTGACACTTTTTTTTTTTTTTTTTTACAGATCAAAGGAGTTGATGAATGAATAAGAAGATTGCATTTTGTTTATGTAGTTGGCCTTGTGTGGCTCCTCATACCTTAATTAGTCTGCATTTTTGACACACACTCGTGAAACTGGATATCAAAAAGGCATCTATGAGCTGAAAAGCAAGAACTCAAACTTTAGAAGGATCCATTGTGTCTCAACAACTAAAAGGAAAACCACAAGCATAAGTATAAAACCACAGAGGAAACTCACAGCACAACGTGAACATGTTTACTGACTTTAATAAATATGAAAACTGTGAAATCAGAATGCGGTCTCAAAGCCAGAAAACATCTGAATCTGGTTTGGTTGTGACACACCCTGTTAACACATACTCCAAAAAGCATCAATAAAGGCTTCCACAAATCACAAATACTGGTCAACCGAGGAGAAGTGAGGCAAATACAAGAAGAAACTCATCATTGAATGTTGAACAGGGTAACTGGTGGGAATAAGAGTTTTCAGTTTTCAGTGCTGCCAAATGGCCTTAGATTACGCCC